>JAGDQP010000672.1:0-57510 GCA_022664845.1 Lepisma saccharinum
TTAAGGTGTGATTTTTCGTGCTAAGTAATGGAATCTGAACCACATTCGGGTTTTGAATTCGAGAAAACGTGCAGGATCACATACCAAAATTCGATGTTACTTTCCGTTAAACCATTACCGATTCAACACTGGAAAGCTTTTTAAATCTGGATATATATATATATAGTACAACCTCGTTAAGCCGGCCCCCTTTAACTCGGATGTCCGGATAACCCGGACGGAAAATACTTGGAGCGACAGGCGGATACTACACCGACCGAATTTCTCATGGTGAAGCGGGTGTGAGATCGCGTCGCACGAAAGCGTTATTCAAAACTAAAGCAGCAGAAATTTACGAGCTTCTTCTCCAATAATAAACTTTTCAATGTATTTTACGGTGTAGCCATAAATGTACTACTGTATACTGTAAGTACAGTGTGTTCTTTTTTTCATTAAATGGCGATTCTATATACAATTATTCATGTTTTTCTTCATTTTACCGATTTTTCGCCACACTCTGGGTAATCCGGATTTTCGTTATCTCGGACTTGCCTCGGTCCCAATAGATCCGACTTAACGAGGTTCTACTGTATAATTTACAGCCATATTCAATTTACTACTGGATGAGGCCTTTCCCGGAGGGAGGAGTTAGTCTACTGCTCCCACGCTGACCAGACGTGTTGGGAGAGGAGAGCCGAAGCTCACACTGTCTTTTATTCACAGCAGCTCCCCAGTTATCCTCACGATGCTGGGTCAACACCGACATTTTGAGCCCCCACCGGGAATCGAACCCGGGACCGCTCGCAACAGATCCCTCAGAGATTCAAAAGTAACCATGTAAGTGAACCTGCCACCTTGAACCAACCAAAAAATCCTAAACGCCCACAGCCAATTCTCAATCTTTCTTTTAACACACACTTTCAGATACCGAACACAAAGTCTTTTTGTACGGCCTTTTCTTCTCTCTTTCCCACCATATTAAACATTAAAAGTTTTTCTACAATATGGCGTTTTACCATTATGTCACTCATTTTAGTCTACGAGGCATTGAGTGGAGTAATTACAAGCAAAAATACATCAAGCTAAATGCATACACAACGGATATATGGGCATTCAAACTGACCTCTCAAAATAGACATCTTACACAAGATCAGTGTAAGATCCCAACTCATTTGGGGCAAGATGCCTAAATATACTATAATTAAGATATAAGGGAAAGAGGGGCAAAGTAGCGTGACCGGGCAAAGAGAAATTTCGCTGTTTCCGAGCGCACGCGCAATGACATAAATTACAGTTAGTATCAGTGTAGAGAAGGTAGTGACAGCAACTCTATGACGTAATGCAAAAGTACACTTGCTGCTTGGCGCGAAAATAGAGTAGAGAAAATCTTTTAGATGAGTAAGTTCTACTCAGAAGGTGGGTACTATACCTATCAAATTATCTCTTGTAACTACCAAACGGTGTAAGATATCAAAAAGTTATTCAAAATTTAGCATTTATTGCAAAGGGAGCAAAATCCACCCCGGTTTCTTTTTAAATTGAATTTGCCCACCCGTTGTGGTAATCCTGGGACACCACTGCTTTCAGCAACATCATCATATGATTCCGCATATGCACCTTGGTGTGTACATTTTTTGTTTCAAAGTTCTATGTGCAATAGCAGCTGAATTAATGTCCTGGTACGGAAATTGAGAACCACCCTGTATATAGGATGTATTTAACTTTTCAATTCACTAAAACATTTACATGTTAACTATCATCAAGGAATTAAATCATAAATGACAAAAGCTAATTGTATAAATGCAAACATTACAAGTCCGTTACACATTTTAGGGACAGAAAACAGCACATCTAGGGCTGGGTCGAAGAAACGAAAAAAAGGGGCATTAAAGTTCAGGTGTTTCTGCTTCTACTCCAAAAATTTCAGAATTTTAAAAAGTGTTTTTTTTTTTTTTTAGAAAATGGCGTCCAAAATGCCTCTTTGGCAGTTTTTCAATAATTCAGAGCCTCACAGGGCCCTAACTACTCACGTTAGGTAAAACCTAAAATAAGGTCCTTATAGAACTCGGTAATATCTATCATATGCAAAAGAACGCACCTCAATATGACTAATAGGACCCGAGCTAAAAAATTATCAAAAATCGGAAATTTCGGATTAAATTTGGCAACATTGCAATTAATTTATTAAGAAAGTAGCCAGTCAGAAGTAATGATGTTTACACACGATAAAATATAACATGAGAAAAATATAATGCTTTTTATTTCATGCAAATACGTAAAGTAGTTTATGAGAAATTGACTTTTGAAAAGAACATTCATTGTTATATTTGATGGCAGTAGATGTCCTTCGCAACTATTTCGCGAGCCCGTAACTCTTCACAGATTTTTTTTTTTCGGGAAAACAAAAACATACTGGTCTCTTTATTTTGCATATACTTGTAGAAAAGAAAAGTATCACAGAGATCCGAGAGAGTCGATGGGACATTTTACCTGGATTAATTGAAATGGAAGTACTCATATGAATAATTAACACATTCCTGTAAATGTCAGGACACTCAGCAAGTCAGAAATTGCAGAATATTTTTTACATTGCACTTTTCATTCCAACTGCCCAAATTTAAAATCATATTCTATTGATTATTATACATTAAATTATTTTATACTCTAGACTATTACATTAAAATATTAAATTCATATCAAGTTGTGTTTTACTTTACCCACATAGTAAAAGGCAAAATGAAATTTCATATATCTCTAATAAATATCAACTATGGTCCACAAACTTTAATATTTTAGTTTAATATCTCAGCAGAATCTTGAAGAGGTTCCTAGGTATCCATCGGTGTATTCGATATTTTGTTATTTTTTTTTGTTTTAAAGTTATGACGCGCTGAATAAAAAGTGTGCCACTTTACCCGGCTTTACTCTAATAGTGAAATTAGATGTGAAACTTCTACGACTGAAATGCATGAACAATTATGAATACACGTTGACCACTTCAGAAAATATTTGTTACAATGTTCACCTTCTGCTTGAAAGCGCAGATTTCTCTCCCTTATTTGATAATGAAGCATACACTATTTTAATACAAAAATGTCTTTACGTGGTGTGTATAAGTACCTCTTCTACTCTGTCATGAACTTTAGCCCAATGCTTAAGTGATTACTAAATAGAGAAAATTATTTTTAGGCAAACAACAGATACTTTCTCTTTCAAAGAACTTGCATTGTCTCCACGTGACATATTACACGACATTCACAATAGCCCTTTAGAGAGCATACTGACTATTTCTTTCACACTATGGCAAGCTCTACATCTAAGATCATAGTTTTAGAATTACACTGCTGTTGGCATCTTCCCCCGATGGGCATCCATCAGAGTTTCCGCCATTATTTTCAGTTTGGAGAGGTATAAAGTCAAAATGGAGAGAGTGTAAGTGACATTTTGCACGGTTTGCATAATTTATCATGACAAAAAATAAGTTGGGGTGCTGTCAAAAATTTGGGGGTGATATCCTACATGGGAGTCTGGCGGAATCACTGGTCTAGAAGAATTAAAAAATACTGCATTCAGAAACTACGTAATACTGCGCTCAGAAGTACGGCTTAAGAAAGTAAATGAGAGACTAGCAATATTGTAGATAATAAACGAATTCAAAAGAAACTGGTTAGGACATTACTACGCCAAACTTCAATACTAAGGGATGTAGTTGGGTGTATGAGAGAAGCTAAAAGAGGTAATGAAAGGAGACGAATGTATTTTGCTGACGGCATTAAGGAAAATAAATCGTCAGAAAATACAGAAAGGATGGTGCAACCTTGGTAAATGCAGAGAGCTTAATTTGCCTTAAAGAACCTGCCGTTTCCAGAACAACACTAATGATGACGTCCTAAATATATATTAAATAAAATGACGGGACTCTATCGTTCATTTCTCATTTCCCTATTAAGCACAGTAGGCCTACATGTCATTTAATATGTATGTTCTGTTTGAAACAAGGAGAATTATACCGTTTAGAAAAAAAAACATTTGTATAGTGTTTGATTAAACAAATCACAGCGACTAAGGAACTGTCACACAAAGAATCACATATCTCGAAAGTGATTCCGGAATGGTTTTGCTCCGCCGTCCTTCACACGATATCAGCGTTTGCAGCGGCAAAGTGGTTCAATTTTTTTTCCCAACATAAATCTTGTCCTGGATTACTGCTATCTGATGTTGCGATATATAGTTTCTGATTTTCACTGCAACTGTAAAAATTATGGCCGATTTTTGCTCTTATTGTTGTCTCTCACTTTATCTTCTTTCTCTACGCCTCCCTCGCCCCGCGAAACGAGAAAAGATATGTCCCCATCTTCTTCTTTTTAGGAGGTATTTATCTGACATTTCTCCGGTTTCCAATCTTTAGTAATGGTACCAATCTTAAACTTTTAAGGCACTTAAAAGATCCTATAATTAGATTTTTAAAAATCGATTTGAACATGCTTTCATCGGGTCTTCTTTTACAGTATCTGACCTTCTGTATTGGTATTCTTTCCATGGATATGAAGCATTCGAGAAAGTGAGTTTTATTTTGTTCAGAAAATGGATAAATTTAATATCTTTTTTTTTTTTTACAAGTCATTCGATCAGAAAGACGAAAGATTTTTATCAAACTCTGTAACGAGGTCAATGTTCATTATACAGATTGTCCCTGAAATAATACCGAAACCTTCGGGGAGGTGATTATTTCCAACAAAACAAGATAAAAGTTCCATGAACAAATTATAAAATTGTGCTTAGTTTTGGAGTTACGAGAGATCAAAGTTACGTCAACATTGTTACAAATGACGTCATACCTTGAGACATAATGAGGTAAGCGGTGTCGCCAGAACAAATTACAGTCGAAATAGTGCCCGATACACCGATATAAGCAATGTAGGATTGAGGAAATGCCGCATAGATAGGTTTCGCAATGTAAGATTTTTGTTGTCAAAGAGCTAAATGGTTTAACAGAGCAAGAATAGAAATCGCCCTTAAGTTGCATTCGCTAATTATAAACATATCTTGAATAGGTAATTTGTAACGATGTGGCCTTAACTTTGAGCGCCTGTAACTCCAAAACTAGACATTTTTCAAAATATATTCAAATAAACTTTTTTCTTGTTTTCAAGTGAATAATCACCTCTCAAAGTTTGCAACATTGTTTCAGAGATACACTGTAGGCCTATAGGAACAGAGTCGTGCCTCTTGAGCAATGGAGAACGTACGAAATATCGGAATCCTGATCGTATAAATATAAAAGGACATTCTAGACATAAGACCAAGGAATTTATATTATCCTATTGTTAGCAGTGTTGCAAACCGATGTTAATGTGACATTTTCTAAAAACGTAGTAGCAATGAAATAATCCGTACATGAAATCCATAATGCTGAATCCGGAGAACATTACTATACTAAGAACTCACTGTTATAAGCTAAGGCTTCTGCACTAGCATGTACTTCATTGTTTCTCAATCACCAAGTACCGACGTGGACTGACGACCCTTCTGTTTTAAGACAATATGGATTTATCAAAAGAGTTTTTCTACTTACTTCATTTTATACATCGTTGTATTAAATCTAAAAATCGCTTATCTTTACACGCCCGCGAGTTTGAGAGTAAAAGGCTGTATCAACTGGTGGATTTTAGAGAAAAAAATTGTAACAACTTCCCGATTTTTTTAGAAAAAGCTGTAATAAAAATATGAGGACTATGTCGGTAATTCTGTTCTGGTTGGAACGTTCGTTGGTCGATTGAACTCTGAAAAAGGTCTACCAATTTTTTCCGGGTTGTGTCTTCTAAAAGGATAGGAACCATTACCCAACATCAAGATTATAGGGACCTTATCTACTAGGCGGTATTTTTAAAGTTGATCAGCGCAATGACTTCTAGGCTCTCGATAGCAGGCTTTCGGTTACAATCACGATACTTAATCAACAAGAAAATGGAAACATTTCATCTAGAATTGAACTCAAAACCACAGGCATAATAAGCGATAACTTTAACCACTCAGCTAAATATTTATTAAGTATTTTGTGACAAATTATGCTTTCTCATAGAAATTCCGTTTCTTAATCTAACGTATAGTCCAATCGATATATATATTTTTCCAAAATTTTGATTTTGTCCTCTTTTGACGCGTGAAGAGTGTCATTTTTCTATTCACATATCAACGAACGCACGCATCAACGAACGATTGCATCACCCAATCAAAAATTGACTATCAATCTGCTCTCACGTTCGTATATATATGGATCAGTAGCTATTTCTTACATCCTTTCTTCTATTTCTCTTATTCGAACCATCCTTATTACTGTTAACATTTTGCTTCAAACTGTTCTATAGTTCCTTCGTGCAACATCACGATGCTATTATGCAGCAGAGAGTAACGTGTGCAATCGTTCGATCGATGTTAATGCAGTTTTACTGTAAATATTGTTTCTCAATCCACCCCTCCCCCGCATGATACGAGGAATTTATTGACTGTCAAGGAATTTAATGAGATGAAATACTGTTAACAAATAATAGAGAATATATATCCTCTGAGATCATTAATTTGATTCTTTTTTTCTTTAAAAAAAGAAAAATCCTCAGGACTTGAATCACTGATGAAAGGGTGGCAATTTTTACAGTATTGATTGCATTAGCTCCCTCTTAACCCCAACCCCGCCCCTACGTTTACCACATGTCAAGGATAGATTGCAATTCCCTGAACCGAGCTCGAAGGCCAATAATTATGCCTTTCGTTCGAAGGACCGGTTGGTCGATACTTTCCCAGTCCACACAACTTCCTAGTCTCCGTAGTAGCTAACCTCGTAAAAAAAACTTTTCCCAGCGTTTTTTTTCTTTACTTAAGAAATTATTTACTAAAGCTGGGTAAATGTTACGGGAAGGAATCGAAAGAGACTTAGTTTCCTGAAGCAAATAGGGACATTATCTTGTCATAATTTCTTTTATAAATGAAGCTGATTCTGTAATAAAGATCTGGGTTAAGATAGAGCGAATTTTAAGACTTTTCCTAAGTTCATTCTAAACTATTTTGTATCGAAATTACTTTCACTATACCTTAAGAAACGTTCCGTTAGTATTGGCAGTTCGTTGAGAGCAGAGTTAAAACGGGGCAACATATCAAATCTTGAACTCACAGGCTAAAGCAGAGATTTAATTCTTTCCTTATTGTACAGTATTGCATTCGAACAGTCTTTCGTTAGAGATAATCGCGACCGGGAGTTTTAACGCCTTAGAATACGAAAAATGTGACGTCATAAAGTTCTTAGCAATAGTAATAACATATGGAAACATGTCTCATATCGTAAAAAAACAACAAAGAACTCATAGGTGAGCATGAGCAAAATGACTTCCCCCTCGGAAAGAATTTGTAAATCTCACAAAATACATTATTGATTGATTTGGGCCACAGGACCAAGACTGGTTCAACTCGGGTCAATACAGGGTCACCGCGTCAAGTTAGGGCCACTGGGTCAGTTGGGTCAAGATTTAGTCATCAAGTCAGTCGGGTTATTTTGGTCTTTTGAGCTAGGTCACCGAGCCACCGAGTTACGTATGTTCGTATCACATCGGGTCACCAAATGTTACCCGGATTCAGCTCTGCGCTATATACATACTAACGAAGGACATTGTTATACAGCTATGCGTTTGGTATTAAGTTCGTGTGCAAAGCAGAAAGAAACTAACTTCGGTCCTAGATCTGGGTAAAACAGGAAAGATGATAATTTATTGACAGAGTATTGTGGCAACTTTCAGAGTTATTAGAAGAAATCGGCCTGATAATTAGATTTATTGAATTCAAGCCTAAAATCTTTACGTGATCTGGTTGAGCGTCTTGCATATCAGAGACATTTTGGGATCTCTATATGTCTCACAAAATCATAAAGTTAGTCAGGATTTGATTAGTTTTAAAAAGAGCATATTAAAACTATCAAAGCAATAAGTTTGCAAAATTATAGACTTTCTGGCTACATTTTGAACAATTAAAATAAATTTACTAACAATACAATTAGGCGTTTTAGGGCACCCATATTTTCATTTTCCCCAAGAAATAATCATCAGAAATCCATTGTAATCAAGGAAGTAAATACATGCGAATTGTGAACTGGAAATGCATATTGTATTCTGGCCCGTTATTTGGGAAGACGATAGCTGCAGCCCCGCGCATTCGCAGTACCGCTTGAACCATAAAGAACACTGACGAACCACTGCTTGTGAATTACTAGCTTAGCCTAATGGTTAACGTATTGGAAAAGTGATCTGGAGACCAGGGTTCAAACCCTGGCGTGGTTATGTATATATATTTAAAAAAATAACCTTTTTTAAATATATTATACGCATTTGAAAATTTAATAAAATTAGTGACCATTGGTTAGCCTAGGTTACAAAAGTCAGGTTAGGTGCTTTTTCATTGCATACGCATATGTTGGAAGCGGAATTAACGGGATTAATACTGTGGCTACCCGGTAGTGGTTAATTGCTATTAGAGAAGCGGAAATCATGGTTCTTGTCCGGTTGTACGTTATATCTAAAACTCTCTTATACTATATGAAGAAGTAATTGCACAAGCAATGATATACTGTTGATTCTTGTGCAGAAAAGCCTTCCAACAACAATAAAACCAAAGTCGTGCATGTGTGGATTATTGATTTAAAAGACCGGAATGTTGAGAGTAATGATATCATAATGAATATAAGATATTTTAGTTCAGTTGTTCTTGGTTGTAGTGATTAAGAAGCCGAATTACGTCTCGGGTCTAAAACTTGACAATTTCACTGATCAGGTCTTCCTGTGACGTCGTTCTCGCGGCAATATAACTCCAAACTTGGTAACGCCTAAGAAGAGTCCATGCGAATCACGTGTGCAATAAAAAACCCATCGAACCTACTTAACCTAACCTAATCCTCGGTCACTATTTTTTTTAAAATTTCCTTATGCATATATACATAAGAAATGAAACAAAAAGATATTTTTATTAAAAAGATATGTAAGTATAACTACGTCATAATTCGATCGCCGGTCCTCCGGATAAGCTTTCTAATACTCTTACCATTAAACCAAGCTAGGAACACTCAGCAACGAGCCTGGTCTCCTTAATACACCAAAGCTAGTTGTACTCCTTATATATATATAAAAATCCAAACCTAGACGGAAGTAATACTGAAGCAAAAGGTCCTCTTTCTGCTGGGGAGGTAGTAGGGAAAAACCCAATAGTATAATCTGTATTGGCTGATCGAAAAGATTTTTTAATTAGCTAGTAGTTTACCAGTCCTCGATTTAGACTATTCGTATCTTATGTACTAATACTGACAAATGTAGGATCTGGCTACTCTGATTTTTACAGTAGTTAATAACAAACACAATTATGGAGCTTTTGATTGCAAAATAGAGTAAGTAGTTATGGAGAACGTGGTGTATGAATTAGTATTGATTACGTAGACGCACAAAATTCCCGGGAAATGATACTGAAATATGATATTTAACAGTATGAGAATAAGAGGTACATTTTGAATATGATAAATATGTGAATTTTTAATTGTAAGAAGAATCACCATATTCACAGGTACATTGCGTACAGGGATAATATAAATGATATTTATTCGGTGTAAATAGATTTAGGGTAATGGTAAAGAAATTCAATTGATATGTGCTTTTATGTAATAATGAATGAAGGAAAACCTAAATCTAACGGAATTAAATGGTTGATGGCCAGTTCTACAATCGACCGCTTAACTTCTGGTCAGCGCTAAGTTGAGGCCAAGTCTGATTTTGGCCAATGATAGTACGCAAAATGAGAGTTGGCCTCAACTTAGCGCTGACTAGAAGTTTGGCGGTCGATTGTAGAACTGACCCTTAGTAGGGCAAGCATGAAAATCTCCTCTAAACTGCATTCGTCAATCATAAACATAACTTAAATAGATGTTAATTTGCTAAAGCTGATACTGCTTACGTCAACACGCTGTATCTCCAAAACTATGAATCATTTTGAATTTTGTTATAACCTGACGTATCATCTTGTCGAATTCATCGTGAAAAGACCCTAATATAAGTATCTTAGGTAATGATGTCAAGCATCCCATTCATATATAATAGTAAACATTAATTACCTATAAAAATCAATAAACATTACATAATTAGAAGAGATATATGCTTTAGAACATAAAATCTAAGTTATTCAGGAATATACAACATTATTAGCAAACTAAATGAAACATTAAAATAAAGCAATTTGGTTTTCGTTTTATCAGCTAATGTATAAACAGCACGTGATCGTTGTGCTACCTAAAATCCACAAAAGTACATAACTAAGAGGCGGAATTTTGAGACTTTTAGAGACGCGCATTAATTCATATGACTGTTATTGTTTCGAGTCTCTTCATACATCTGAAACTTATGTGTCTATTCAGTCTACGGGAAATGTCGTGTGATCTTCATGAAATTCCAGTTCATTCGGTAACCGAAGTCAGTGATTAAAGTCGCTTCATGGTACGTTATTGCTAGAACGTGATACTCGGAGAATTGACAAGATTTAAAGGATGCCGCGAGGAGTGTGAGCGAGGAAATCCTGGTAATTCTCTCGCATAAATCACAGAGCCCTCTCGATTTCAACGCTCGAATCCCTTTACGCGAGGGAGCTATAGTGATTCAATCAGGCAACCAGCAACGCCTTCTCGTCTTGCCCCCGGCGGTTGCCACGGTGTCAGCTTCGATACTACAAATGACGCCGAAAAGAGAGAGAGAAAGCTGACAGCGTCTACATCTGAATTATATTCTTTCTTCATTTCTCTTTCTTTCTCTCTCTTTTACTTTCTTTCTTTCTCTGTTACTAAGTCCAAGAGAACGATTCAAAGCTCTTAATGCGAAACGTGGTATCATGAATAATTAATACAAAATCTTTTACCAAATAAACAAATAAGAAGATAATTTTTACAGTTCAAATACAACAGAAATGAAAAAGATGATTTCTGCACCGACGATTGTTGGTATTCTCTTCGGAGAATAGATTCAGAGTCGAAGATTCATGGACAAGATTAACCAATGGCAACGCACATTGGGCTGAAACCCCAAAACGCTGGTCAAAATATGAAAAACATTATTCAGTTTGCTTGGTATTATGTATACATAGGTTTTCAAGGTCACTAATAACGATTATGAAGTCAAACTTTAGAAAATCAAAATGGCGGATCCAATATGGTGGGCAAATTCCAAGATATAATTTCCAGATTTCACCAATTGACCAGAGGGTATCTTTACTTGTTAATAGGTATAATGACCTGGGGTAAGTTTTACTCCGTGTGCGTCAAATCACGGGTTAAATAACTTTGTATGTCCTTATTTATTTGCATTATTTAATTTTTCATTCCAAATGAGTCATAATTATCCTTTTTGGAATTCTGGATATCTAATGGAAAACACGTGCATAAATCCTGCAACGGTACCTAGGGTCAGCTGTTTTTTGTGAATTCCATTAGATCATAGTGTTGAATGTGTCGTAAAATCAATACGTTGACGGTATTTTGCAGAATTCATAATTGTTTTTTCTACATTTGTAAAAAAAAAAGAACTTCAACAATAATTTGTGATAATTTCAACTTTTTTCTCAGCTTTAATTAGTTCAATAATAAAGATAGGTACCTTCATCTGTTTCTTCCATTTTAATTTCCAAAAAAGTTGAAAATTAACAAAATTATGATACTTAAAAAAAATAGACTTTTCCACGTTCACATTAACTACATTCGAACCGGTCAAACGGCACGTTTCAAATGGCTGTATCTTCCACAGGTATAACAAAGTGACAAATGTTTCAATTGAATTCGATACTTCAAATATTCTAGGATTCGACCTAAGACCTAAAAATGACAAAATCTAAAATTTATTTTTTGCTTTTTGGCCAGCTTTTTGGGATTTCAGCCCACTATACAACGGTTCGAAATGACGTACTAAGGAAAAGACCTACAGTTCCAACTGGATTACCGACTCTTTTGTCACCATTGGAGATTCGACTTAGCATACCTAAGGTTCATTGATCACAAGGCCACGAAAGAAAGAATTCAACAAACGGAGACACTCTCTCTCTTGTTTTTTTTTTTGGTTGAGTACATCCGGGTTCGATCACGATGGTACTTTCAATTTCAGAGTTGATCCAGTATCGTGGTGCCAACTGGAAACCTATCTCAAGTCCGAACTAGCGATCGCCGGTCTCGGAACCAGATAAAAGTGACAATTGGGAGTCGCTTGCTACGCACGTGAACCTTTGGACGAGAGCATCATGGTAGGCCAATGCGCTATTGTTTTGAAGATGTATTGTCAACATTAATATTATTAGTAGTAGTAGTAGCAGTATTACAGGAGTAAGTGTTTTGTTAATGTCGATAGGTTCTTTTCAGTAGGGTTTACTTTTCCCGTCCCAGTGTTTGTCTTTGTGCTGGAGCATTATTTTTGCACTCATTTTAAGCCCTTGGCCATTGAAGTTTTAAAAACTTTCATTTTGTAGAATTTTCATAAAAGAAAACTCAACGTTTAGAGACTTGCGTTGTGAATACGGCGGGAAATTGTAAGTTAGTATTATTTTTAGAAGATACGTCACAATAATACAAATGAGATGTAATCAGGGTTTCCGCCAGGATTTTCAGTTTGAGGGGGGGGGTGTAGAGTCAAAATTGGGAGGGTTTTAGTGAAGTTTTGTACGGTTTCTATCAATTTTTCACAACAAAAAATTTTAAGTTGGGTGTGTGTGTGTGTCGAGACTTTGGGGGTAAACACCCCCACAGGGGTGTCTGGCGGAATCACTGGCTGTAATATTATGATCAACAAACTCAATGATCATCCACAATTCCATACCATCAGTATCATCATCAATATAATTGGTAAATGGACTGAATTGTTTGTTTTTTTTCCCTTGTAACAGTAATTTGTATTGAACTCACGGTAGAATTCCTGTAAACCTTCCTCTGCACAACATTTTACAGAGTTCTTCAAATCGATATATTTTCTCGGCAGGGAGTTTAATGAGAATGATGTACTATTAACTTGGACTGCTCTTTTCTCAATGTAGATTCAACGAATGTGTTGTTTTCATAGTGATGACTGATGAACGGTGTGGTCTATTAAAAGCCTCTCTATGCACAATCAGCTGCGCAGTCTCTTGTCAGATTTTAACATGACACATAGGTCTCGTCACTGTTTGAAACTTTTTTGTACAGGATACAAAAGGATCAAACAAGTAAGAAATGAATTTTAAGCATCTCTGCCTTCATTACGTCCGATATCATTGATTGTTTTCAATAAAATATTTCATTATTTAATACACACATTTTTGAAACAGTGTCGTCTTTTGCAGTTACAGTCCTTCACAGTCTCGTAGGTGCTTCCATAAATCTCACAATATGGTGCTACTGCCCCATACCTTCTTTTCAGTATTCTTCAGTCTCCCACTTCTTTGCTTTTTTGTACACGTCAGAGAACTAGCTCGCGTCCTTTCTTCGTCTTCAGAGTTCGAATATGATGCCACCCAGTTCTACTCTCCTAACATTTACAACTCAGTCGTAATAAGAAAAAAATGCCTTAATTGTAACTTCAATTTCGACCTTGTCCGACTTCTTCCCGCTCCTTTCGCTCTGCCTGAGCCAAAAAAATGGCTGAAGGACGTAAATAAATTCCATTCACACTTTACAAGGTTCTCCATCAACACAAGAAGCTGAGAACATTTTAACGCATGTATCCATTGGCGTTCCGCTGGACTGCATTGGTTCTTATGTTGTTTGGAGGGACTTTGTTGAGCCTTCCTCTACATACAGTTTCGTGTAGACTTCATAGCTCAGACACCATTTGTATCTTCCTTCTCATGATCGCACGTGTTCATGAGGTATAGTACCCAGTAGTACCAATATCTTGTTTTTGTATTTTCTTGACTGTTGTTTTTTCCTTATACCTTTCATTTATTAGCGTACTCTGAATGACAGGTATGTTATTATTGGTATCTTTGCAATCGATGGAGTGATAGCGTCTTGCTCTTCAGATCATTCGATCACTAACAGTACTGTATAAATATGTTTGCACGTCTTAACATCGAGTTGATTTGCATCTTATTCGATGCTATTTGGTGATGCCAATAAATCATTAATAGAAATCAATAAAATAATCTCCTGTATGTTTACTTTAGTTCCTGTCTTGTTTTATAATGAAGTTATAGAGATTTTTATATAATGTAATTATACAGTTCCTCGATTATTAACACTAGAGATAAATTTGTAATTAATTTTCTCAAAACAATTACATTAACTTCTTAAAGTGATTCAATGCCCTACTTTACTCATATTGAATATGTATGGTCTTTAAACATCTTTGATTCATAGCAGAGTAGGATAGGGGATAAAACTGGGAAGGAATTCGGTCATGGCGTAGTTTTGAAACTACCATACCAGCCTTAGCCTGGTGTGAATGAGGAAGAACCATAGCCAGTGTGATTGATCCCAAGACCTTCCATTGCGAAACCAACGCTCTACACTGTTGAAAATTTTGGTAACATTTCTGGAAGGAGGTAGGCAACTATAGCTACATGTACATGTCCAGTTATTTAGCTATTTAAAACTAGCCACCTTGCAGTTTCAGGAAAATAAAAATAACAGAAGCCTCAAGTGAGGTTTGAACGCGGTGTTCAGTTAGAAGTCCATCGTCTTACTGACTGTACTAACTGCTATTGAAGAAATTACTACATCAATGATGGAAACAATATAGGTCAGAAATACGTTGGCCGTAGGGCGCTAGGGTTAGGGCGCTAAGCCAACGACTCGAAGGTACTGGATTCGAATCCCGCCTGGGGCATGAATATTTGTGATTGTGGATTTTAACTAGAACGTGACGGATAATCGTGATGGGCCTATGTCAAAAGTTACTAGAATGGTCCATACAAAATAAAATTTACGATTTCTTTTTACCTAATGAGTTTCGTGGATAACTTTAGTACTGTACTATACATGCAGGTGAGTCATTACGGTCTTAAAAGAACTCGATAAGAAACTGTTATAACCAAATATATTTGACGTCACTGCATGGACATAATTATAACTACAAACACAGCTAGTACACTTTTATGCTCATTAAATTTAAAGAAGGTATCGAGACTGTGCAGTGGCAAAGGATCTCCAAGGCGGCTTTAAGAGACGTGGAACATTACAGTTTATAATTTTAAGATTAACACTGGTCGCCTGTTGCTGCTGCACCACTTACGATTTTGAGATAATCTTTTAACTTCAAGAACTGAAAAAAAAAGTACAAGCTGTAGTTTCAACTGTAATTGTTTCTACGTAACAACTTATCATACAGGGTGTCTCACAAATAATTAGACGATTTAAAATTTGCGTCATGCTTAAGTAGTGTAGGTAGCATTCTGAAACACTCACTGGCGTGTAGAGATGTTAGTTGATATGGAGTGTTTGTCGCAAGAACACCGAGCCTTTGGTGCATAAACCTCTTTTGTTAAAAGAACATATCCAGTACTGTAACCTGGTGTATGTTCAGACCCCATTTTGAAATTGAGCAACCAACAATCCATCTGGACTAAACAATATACATCACTCTACAACAGTATGTGTTTAAGCGTACTATCAACAAGTACGTAAGCGTGACGGAAAATTTAAACAGCTTTTTTTCTGACCCACCGTGTATATCTGGCAATAGCAGTTTTGTGCTATAAATTTTGAGTCTTTAAGGATCCACTTGCAGGTATAAGACTATAATTTTCTTTCCAATCGATTATTTGTTTGAAGAGTTTTACAACGATCGTATTTCACTTGATCTCCCTTTCTCTTTAACAGACTTTTTTTGACGTCCAGGGCAGCTCTAGATGAGTGATCCCAAGTTTGTTTTCTTTGATGTAATCGCCATTTTACAACTCACGGGAAGACCCGTTTGGATAGCTGAATTACTTGTAGTTTTCTGGTTGCTACAGACTTTTTGGTCACCCTGTACAAATGAACACTAAATAAAGCAATGTGGGAGAAAGCTTGACTACACTTCACATTACGGAACGGGAAAGTTACCTTAAAAAAAAAGGTTCTGACGTATTTTGTGGTGAAACAAGTGACTACATGGTTACAAGAGCTTTTTTCGCCTACGCAGCATCAGCACCATCACGTCATGGAAAATCTGCTCTCGGAGCGTTTACCATCTGCTCTTCACACTATGAGCGAAACATTTCCCTTGGATATTAATCCGATTGACCGTGCTATCCATTCAAAATTGTCCAGGAGTTTTCCAAACAACGTAGTTCATAGCTGTGACTTTTTTCTCTGCACACATGAGAAATTTGAAAGCACGTAACTTTTATTTTTTATACTTTGGGTTTAGTTTTGTTTGTGTATGAGAGAGAGGATGTTTGTGTGTTTAATACACAAAGTAGTTTTTCTGCTTGTTCAAAGCAGAAAAAGAAAAATGAATATTTTGGTAATCAAAAGTTGGCATATGTGTTTCATATTACTGTGTCAGTATGGAGGTGTTGCATCAATAGTTCTCCAGTTCTATAACGAGATTTCAACTCAAGAGCTTACGTTCGAGTTAAGCAGAACTATATTCCTTCTTGTGAATACTGTAGATTCAAACTACGCGCTGTGTTTTGTGATAAATGTTTCCTGTATCTTTTTCTTGTTCTAATTGCCTTGGTAGCGATTCGTGGTTTTTACAATGTGTAGGAAATGTAAAACTTTAAAATACACAATTTCCTGACAACCCTCTCTCATTCCTTAGTTGAGCCGGCATGTATCTTTCGTTCTTATTGAGCATTTAACCTCTACGGACAAACTTATTATTAACGTGACTAATCTATACTCGAGTTGGCATCCTAGGAAGAATGTGAGTGCGCAAAGAAACATACTATAGTACTCGTCATACTCGTCACGAAAGAGCCCTTTCTTCACCGGGGCTCTAACATTAAAAGTATTGCAGCAGAGCAGATTCGGTTCAAGGAGAAAATTGTGCTCAGTAAAGCTCTTTGTCTGGCCCCCTTTTCCTTTGTGATACTAAGGAATTGATACTATACTGGTCAAAATATCATATCGAAAAGACACATTTGTTAATACTATGGTAATTATAAAATAATAATATAGAAAACATAATGAGATGGGGCTTCAGATGATCTCGTGTACACTTTACATATTTCGTTGGATGAGGAAGGAACGGTAGCGCTCCAATCATTGTCTTGATACGTTCCCAACATTTTCCTGGTGAAACTGATAAAAATTCTGGCCAAAACTCCTTTAAACCTGTGTGCCTTTCCAGTGATGATCTAAAGTCCTCGTATGTAACAAGAAGATCACAAAGGCTGGTGATGAAGTGAATTCAAATTCTGCTCAAAATGGCGTATAATCAAGATCGTAACTAAGAATATCTCCAAGATTTTTCCCTTCAGTCCTTCCAAAAATGTATGTAGCTTCTTTTTCATTTCTTTCCCAAACGTTGTGTTGACTAAGAGATGTCATTGTTCAGAGTTGAAAATATCTTAGCAAAAGAAACAGTTCGTAACTATACATTAAATAATGAAGCAGGTTGAACGTACAATAAGTGTGGCAATATATTAATTTTATGGAATGTACTATGTATACGGTTTCGTTAATATTATACTATAGTTAATAAGTTAGCAATCTTATTGGATTAGCCATCTTGAATATTTTGCATTATTCCCTTACACAACATGACGTTAATTATGTATTGGCAGTTAAGTGAACCAAATAAACAAATGAAAGTTGCTAAAATTAGTTTGATTAAGTATGGTAGTTCATATAGTTGCATTTATAAGTATAGTCAGTGTATTTTCTTTTCGTATGCGTATTAGTGGGTTCATTATACTTCAATTAAGATTTGTTTCCGAATTAAATTGGTTAAGAGGGAGCACTACAGTAGTATAGTAGTAATGTTTCTCAGTTTTCTTAATCATGCATTGCATTTCTTTGAAACTTAAAAGGTCGTTTGTGGTAGCACCAGAGGATAGGCGCTAAAAGCCACGGTGCCAAAAGCGTGATAATTCATTAGTGATTTCTTGTCAGGAAATGTTGCAACGCTATGTGAATGTCACTCCCTGTGTGGTCATTATTATCAGCAATCAATTATATGGATAGTATTCTACAAATCATCTGGAAACTTTGAGGCTTTTTAAGATGGAGTCGTCGTCTCTAAGATGGAGTAAACGGAAACACAGAAAGGAAAATCGTTGATGCTACACGAAGGTTGCCAGCACCTCATGCAAAGAAATAACAAAGAATCAATAATACGAATATGTTTTCATTGTTTTGTCTTTGTAACTTTGTGATGGTACAAAGTCATATCTTCATACTTACCCTTACAGAAAGAGAAAGCAGTGTTCCGGACAACTGAAGATATAAGGCGGAAAGTACACATGTTGGAACGGATTTTACCTGTATTGCTCATAAAGCATTTGGAGAAGTTAGCAAGCGCCTAGTGTACGGAAAAAAGAGACAAGAGAAGCAAATTTTATTTCAGTATCAGCAATTTTTCTACAACAAATTAGTCCTCACCGTCAACCAAGGATTATACATTGTTAATTCTATACCAGTTTTCTCAAATAAGAAATCTATTTTGAATTTGCTAAGAAGAAGGAGTCCTTCAAGTCTCCTGATACTAATGAGTTTCTGACAGGTTTCTGAAACAAATAAATTAAGATATCCTGATTATTTATTTATGTTTGAAGATGGTGCTTCGTTTCTTCAGATTGACAATATAGAGGAAGGGTAACGGATAATTTGTTTTGCTTACGAAGGGCTGAAACTAGTACTCCAACTGTACACCGTCCATGCTGACATTGGAAGTTTTCTTCAGTCAATATCAGCTATTCTAGTCTTTTATGCACTACTTCCAAATAAAACAGAAGCACATCACCGTCTTTTTCATGCTTCTGAAAACTTTGTCACAATCTGACTCTTCTTTCATCATAAAAGAGACTTCAAACTAGGAGAATGAATGCTACTGTATATAATCTGTTTTTCCACAATCAGTGTTGTCTGGTCTGGTTCTCTGCATCCACCATACTATATTGATGACGCCTGGTTGCATATCATTGCTGTCAGTCGAAGAGAAGATAAAGCTGAGACTCAATAATTATTTTGTTGATAGTAAAACACGCTAATGTTTCCAGACTTGTTTGAAAAAAGATGCGATACAGAACTACCATTTATTAAAAGGCAAGAATTGCAGGGAGGACTACAAAAGAAAACATCAATTAGAATTAATCTGTAAATCCAGCGTATCTTGCACTGATTTACAAGATAAGGTGACATTCAAATCCGTTTGAAAAGGTTACGGCACAAGTTACAATTTGTATGTAAGCAGTGTCTGCATTTGTAAGGATTAGTTGTTAAAAGTACTACAGCGTTGCCACTTTTAACCACGTATAAGATGGGCAACCACTAAACAATAGTGGCTTTTGATACGCTTAAACCGGGTTTTCAGTTATCGTGGCTTCTGAGACCATGGCTTTTAGCACCAAAGGCACCATTATTATACAAAAGTTATTCACTATTCCTCTTTGCTTTTCTACAAAATCTCCGCAAATCTAGACATTTATCATACCGATATACCAGTATCCAAGAGCCTTCTCTACTTAACATTTGTGAAAATATATAAGTAGACTTGCTTCCTAAAACTGCTCCAAATTTATTATACGATGTTTATATTTACACTAAAGGTTTGGAATTATAAAATGTTTCGCCACTCCAATTTGATCTATTATAAATTCCATGACTCATCTTTCATAAGTAAGTAGATTCGTTATAATATCTTTCATTGCTGCTATGTTACAACCAAATACGATGTTTTCTTTTCTTGGGAGCCATAATTTTCTAGTACGACTTCATCAAGCAAGTGTACTTCAAAATTTTTAATTTTCCAGCCATCTTTCCCTAACTTTAGACCATTTTCCAGGAAGCTTTTGCATGCTATAAAGCTTTGTTCCATTATTTTCTTTCCATCCTTTTGTTCCTGTTGGTAGAATCTTATTTGTGTGCTAATTTTGCCTTTGATTACTTTCTACCGTTCACGGTTGAAGTAAGCTTTCAATACCTGAACTTCTTCATTAAGTCTTCTTTTGTCATTCCTCCCGCTCGCACTTTCTACGAGCCTAACATAGCCTCCCTCTTTCTGTGTGTTTGTGTGTATTTATGTATCATACAAGACCTTCATATACCAAGAGGTTGTTTACCTCACGTGTCTGTGTTCTTTCATTAAAGTTCTATTTTGTAACCGTGAAATCGCACTCTTAATAAAATTGTGATGAACATTTTAATGACATCTTTGTCTTTAGTCGTGTTTCCTTTTGGCATATTTTCAAAATATGAAGCAGTGAACCGATTCGTTCTTTGTTGCTATGTATTGCTTTATTGTATTTAGTTCCTTAATGATGTAACCGAGCCAGTGTTCTTTTGTTCAAGCATGTTCAACGCTCATTCTCATTATGAAAAGGAATGAATTAAGAAAATAAAATTGGACATGGTATTCGTTTAAAACTCATGAAGAATCTGTAAATTTAAGTATCATGGCCAAACCGTTTCGCCGTTAGGGGCACATCATGTCAAAAGATGATTACTGCTCAGAACTCGAGCACTCTTCCAATACAAGGATATGTGACATAATTGCCAGGACCATATTTTAAGTACCATCCCGGTATTTGTTGGTAAAACTGAGAAAATGTCTGGAAAATATTATGTCAAGATGACCAGTGGTTGAACTCGAATCTGTCCCTTCCCATTTACGTCATGTTACTAATATATGCATACTTTTTTCTACACCCTAACAGCATTCTAACTTACGTTCTATACTCCATATAATAACAATCTTTTGTCACCCAAATAGTTGAGTGAAAGCGTAGTAGGCGAGGTTCTCTTTTTTTTATTTTAATCTTACAAGCGTGATTTGAAAATTATTCTTAAGTTACTACCGGCACCGGTTTTCTTTATTTTTATTTGTATTCTCTGTGTCATGATTTTTTAAAAATTAATTTATACACGTGTATATTATTTTGTGTGTGTTTGTGTATCTTTTATGAGTCAGAGGCTTATGTCACCGTCGGAGGAGTATGATTTCAATCTTAAAGTTAAGACCATCAGAGAACGACAGTCTGTGATTGCTTAGATCTGTATTTATTAGAGTTTCACATCAGCTGAGTTACTATGTCTTGTTGATTCGATGATTTTATAACGGAAGCTGAATGCTTTTGCTAGATATTGGATGTATTTTGTATTGAAATGATTGCTTATGTACAATCAGGAATTAATCTTTGTAGAACTTTGGTAAACTGACCTTTTTTTATAATGAAATGCAGCTGTGGGCATAGTTATTTAATAATATTAAAGGCTACTGTATGTTGCGTTACAGTTTATTAAAATGGAATTGTAATGCTTTCAATAAAGAATTATGCATTTGGTAGATATTGGGAGTTTATTGAGATATTCAGTTCCAGGAACTATATATTGACTGACTTGAAAACGTGAACTTGTTATTCAATATTAGTTAAGATTACCTATGGTTAAAGAGAATGATGTTGTAGCAGTTTGGAAGTTAATTACTGTTGGTAGATACTGTATATTTTGGATTGAGATTAAGACATATACTAACTCAGCAAAAAAATGGGTAAGATATCTAAATAAATTTCATACTTTGCAGTCTTAAATCCAGTCACAATATATAACCATGCAAACATTTTCTTTTGATAACCATCTGGTTTTCAATGTTGCCAAACTCATAAAAGTTTGTTTTCTAAATGGTACTCCTGTATTTTATTAAATATTTGGTAAGTACTAGCGATTATAAACATTATATGTGAAGCACAAAATGCAGTGTTGCAAATTATACTAGGTCAAACGTTGAAATTTCCAAGATGGACCTAGTATAATATTCACAGTTGGCAACACTATGTTGTATGCTTTACATAGAGCGTTTATCTTCACTGGTGGATAGCAAATATTTAAGAATCCGCCGTGGTGCTACTTGAAAAAATTAAACTCTTTAACAACATTGTGAAGAGGGAATTTGCAATTGATTTTTTAAAACACTTCTAAACTATCTGGGAACCTGAAACTTTGCACAGAGCGTTAAATCTGATGATAGTACATCACTATTTAAACACTTTCGTTTGACGTCATCTTGTTCTCAAGATTGCCAACCTGCTATAAAGTTATCTTTTTTAAAATATACTACGGTGATTTATTGGATATGTGGTATCAGTTAGTAATGATTCCTATCATATGTGAATCACACAACTCAGTATTGCAAACTGTGAATATTTTACTAAGTCCAAAGTAGAAACAATATAGTAACAAACACGCTTTTATGCACTAAAAAGGAGCGAATAAAAGCACTTTGTAAATTTTTACACTTATACGACTAAACTAAAAATATCGTAATGTTCTGGTCGGTAGATCAAAATGATTCACGGGATCTTGGGTTTATATCCCTTCACCATTTTATTACAAAACGTGTACACACTAAACTTTGAGTGATAGAAAATTAATAAAAAGAGTCTCCGGGTTCAAGGCTAAGTGGTGAATTTGTAACTTGATGTCCGGAGAGTAAATCGCCTGTCGTTTAGAATACGATTGATGATTTCAAGAACAAAGAATGTCCAAACTAAGTGTCGATATGGACAAGGATACTTCCCCAATGGAACCTAGAATGGGTGTTGGATATTGTCCGGTCCTGTTGCAAACAAGGACACGTCTGATAGTTGTTCTGTCCCAGTACAGACAAGAATGGTTCAGAGGAACACTCTAATCCCAGTGCAGATATAGAGTGAGGATTTACAACGCCAGTGCAGGTCAGAGGGAAGAAGGTGTTTAGGCGATCACTCCTATCGCAGAGTGATCTGAGAGTCTATCCGTTGGCCTTTATATTCCCAATCTTCGGCTCGAAACTAGATGTCGCTGCTGTTTGTGACGTTGATCGCCTTTCCTCGGTTTCCTTCGTTCCTTGATATCGACTCCACTTTAATGGTAAACACTGCCTGCATTACATAATGTACACACGTAGCACATTTGTTGTGACGTAGTAGAAGTGACGTGTGTTATATACACCGCAGCGTTACAATACGTATAATTCAACATAAACATAAGTTTCTATTAGCTCCTCATGGTATAATTTTAGTCAGTGCTAAATTTATAATAAATGCTTAGAGTCTCTTGTTAATTATTTAGTAATTTTTGTGTGGAAGATTATTATGCAGATGTATAGTTGCTAAATGCAGTTTCATGTCGACTTGCTTTATATGAACATGTTGGATGTGAACTTATCCTTCTGAATAAAGAGACTATTTTCAAATTCATTTTTTGGCGGATGGATACCACGAAAGTGTTTTTATTTACATAATGACTAAAGGGTTATCATGACATTTCCTGCAACGTATATCAATCACGTTAACCTTTTTTACAACTAGAAGTCACTTTACCTTCTGTCGTGGCTATATGGATGAGCAACTCCACACATATAAACAACAGTTTGGTCAATGCAGGTGTCAAGCTAACTCTGATAAGGCAACTGTAATGATATATGGTGAAAGGAAAATTCATTATTTTAGTCCGCTAGTTTATCAAAGCCATGACATCCCATAAATACAGCGAGCTTAATATTTAAGATCATAATTTAACCAAGGGCTAACTTTTCATACTATATTAATGGCATAATATAGAGAGAGCATTACGAAACGTATGCGTACTGTATACAGTTCCAAGCTGTCCCACAAGATAAGAAACTACCGATAGAAGACCATCGAATGAAAGACGGATAGACGAAATAAGTTTGTTTTTATCAGGAAATGCAGGGACAGCAGCTGATCGAGATATGTCGGAAAACATTGGAGAGTCTTCAAAGAGAATTGGGTTGAAAATAACAGAATAATATATATAAGACTTACATACAGAATCAACAAATTTTAGTGGTCCGTATTCTAGGAGCGAAATTTCTGATGAAAACAAGATAAATTCTTATATAGAATTGGATGCAATTCAGCTTCGTTTTTGAGATACATGGTTTTGAACTTACAGATCCAAATTTGCTCCTTCCAACCGTACATAAAATTATTATTTCGCAATATACCCTAAATAATGCATTAAACTAAAATTACGTTATTGCAAGTTTTTTTTGTCACCGTGGTAGATTTTCGAGTTTAAAATATGTTGTCATGGTGTTGTAAGTGTTGCTAACCTGGTATATAGTTTATTTCTTAAACTGGAATTACGACGGTCTGTTGAATATTTGGTATAACAATAAATAATTTGTATGAAGCAGTCAATGCACTGCAGCAAATTGTGAATATGAAGCCAGGTTAAATTTAAGAAATTTACATTTTATACGTTCAACCTGGTATAATATCTGTAGTTTGTAACACTTGTCCTAAATTAAGTATTATGAAGCTATTGGTAAACACTATGTCACGAGTAACTCATAAATATAGGCATAGCATAATTCTGTAATTACTAGGCTATAAAGCTTATGTAACAATCACAAATGTGACCTATGCTAATCCCCTAAACTATAATACAGGTTCAGCTTTAATTTAAAAACATACTTTAATTAAGAACTTACTAAGGCTACACACTTATTCTAATCAATATTCCATCGAGTCGGAGGCAAATGCCTGGTACTCGAAATCGAAAATCTCATTTCTAAAAATACGTCGTGGCTAGAACAACTGAAATATAATTATTTATCATCGCAGCCAACAAAAAAGAAATAAAAATGGCGCTCTGTACGCATTTAAGCCGGTAAACTACTAAAAGTAGAAATTGTTGAGATATTAAAAATTTTGAGGGTGTTATATCACTATCCTGACTTGAACGGGCTAAACAGCTAAATGCAATTTGAATTGTTGTTTATTTAATTTTGTAATTTTCGTTAAGAAACGACCAAAAATAATTACCCCGAATTGGGATTACCTTGACACACGAGAGTGACTTTTTGCTTCTTTTTTCTTGCTTGTAATTTGTTGTTTTGGTGTGGAGCTAAAATTTCTTGTTCTTTCTACAAGTGAAAGAATTAAGATCACCTTAGCTTCCTTCCTGAAAGTAATATCTTATTTTCACATACAAGAAACAACAGAATGTACGCCCAGATGTTAGATAACCCAATTCACGGTACCCTGTGACGGGTTGCATACCAACACAGGCGGTTTAGTCAGTACTAATTTCAACCAAGGAATAAAATATCCAAGTGTGTTTATTACCTGGACAATTTTACTAAATAAGATTCTAGCGTTCATTACCAAGAAAATGGTTAAAAATAATTTTAAGAAAACAATCAGAAATAAAAATTATATTTTAGATATAGTTATGCTCAGACCTTGTGTGGATTAAGTTACTTTTTGCGGAGTTTTTTTTTTTTTTAATACCAGTCTGAGGAAGAGACTATTATTGACAGTGGAACGGTTACAATCATCTTACCAGGAAATTGTCCCGCATGATTCCTCTGGATCCGGGAATTGGTGATACCCATTGATATCCCTTAGGGTAAGAAGAAACTGGGCTGTTATCATAGGCGTCCAGTTTAAAAAGAGCGAACAGAAAGTGTAGATGCACAAGTCCAGAAACGGTCTATCAGTGTAGAAATAGCAATGAAAAATCAATTTAATAAAGAACAATCCAATTCCCTGACACATGATATAGGCGAGACTTATCTTCAAATTCATTCTTGGATTTTACTCGAAGCTATTAAATAGGAAGGTGAACACTTGAACTGGTGATACAGGTATGCACTCTGTATACATCTTCTTAGTGCAACCAAGGTTCTTCTTACCCTAAGGGCTATCCATGGCTATGACCAATTTCCGAATCGAGAGGGGTCAACAATAGCTACTATACTAAGAACATGCACTAGGACGCCAAATCCTAAATATTCAGTTGTCTATTTCCTAAAAAAAAATGACTTCACATTTAACTTTA
Source organism: Lepisma saccharinum (assembly GCA_022664845.1). Classification (NCBI taxonomy): domain Eukaryota; kingdom Metazoa; phylum Arthropoda; class Insecta; order Zygentoma; family Lepismatidae; genus Lepisma; species Lepisma saccharinum. The sequence continues at coordinate 25,943 of JAGDQP010000672.1, forward strand.
TTGGAACGACGTAGCCTGAAACGATGTGGCACATTCCCCCTTTCGTATTTAAAATTCTGAACTTAAATCCAAAATGGCGGTGCTGTAATGCTGTGGATATGCAGTAAGAGGTTATGCCTCTCTCCTGTATCTTGTGTCGGGGACACTGAATTCCTATTTTTCAATTATCTTTCGCTTAATATGACTATTAGCACATTGATGGACCATCTTTGTGGACTTATGCACCTACGCTTTCTGTGCACCTTATATAAATGGGACGCCTACGATAGCTGCCGTGGTTCTTCTTATCCTAGGGGCTATCAATGGGTATCATCAATTTCTGAATCCAGAGTGAGCAACCGGGACGGTTTCCTTGTTAGTTTTTTGTTACCTTAAGTATTTAACCTTGTCTACTATCATTCTTGTGGATGGGTCTTGAAGATTGGTGGGCATTGACTTCAGTGTAAAAAACTGGTCAAGTCCATTTTTAGATGTAAAGTGAAATCTTACTTTAAAACGATATATTGAAGCATCCCACACCGTTTAGAATCAATTTAATTTCAAAGAACCTCCCTACGATTGGAAAGGACCTGGTTGGTTCACTGATTCGCGTACAAAAATTAACAGATCTGTTGTTGTTTATCCCATAAAATTAACATTTTTGGACTTGAATGCGTTTTTGCACTGAGTTCTTCCATTGACCTTGGAAGTAAGACTTTTGGGACACTTCTAAAAAATCATTTTATAACAAGGTATGGCCTAATCCTGTTACGTGTTTGAAGGATGAGTTCTCTCGGCGAGAACTCATAGAAGAGTAGGGATGGGAATGGTAGGGACTAAAACTCAGGTACTTTACCGGCCTTGTAAAACTGAAGAAAACCTTGTAAATTCTCAAACAGTTTGGCATCCAGCTGTTCCCGAACCTGCGTATTTCTTAATTGAAGAAACAACAAAAGAGGGGGAAAATTCTAAAATTAGCCAGTTGAAGGTTCAAACACCACTAACATATGCCAACTACACAATATGGACACAACAGTAAGACTAATTTTTAGTACAACTTAATTTTAGTTTCTCCGTCTCTAAGAGACGGTACAGTCTCCACCAAAGAATATGAAGAGAAAACTGACTTCAGGTTTGGATGTATAAATCTTCATTTACACGATCCATTTGCCATCTGTTGACACTATAACATTTTTACAGTATTCTTGTACTAATTGTACACAGCCTTTAATGAATGATAGCGTCTAAACGGAAGCCGGTACGACGTAGAGAGAAACTGATTTATATTTGAGTTCTGCGGCCACAGCTCACTCAACCATTTCTCAATGTTGTGATACTACAACGTATTTTATGCTATGTACACTTGGGTAAAATTGGATATATTTAGCTCGAATTTTCATAATTTTCCTTTCGGATTTTTTTTTTACCATTTTCTTTACCTTAACTTCCGATAACAATACCAATATAAATATTTGCTTAAATCTCTCCTCTTGGTGTATTTCAGTATTTTGTTACCCTGTCCGGCTTACATTTATACACTATTAGCTGATTTACCCACCCGTTGGTGCGGTGACAATGAAATATATTGGCAACACTGATAGCTGGGATTTTTTTTAAAAAATGCGTTGGCAACACTGCCCCAGTACGTAAATGTTAAATTTATTACTAATACGTCCAGCGAAATAGAAAAATGTGAAATAATATTGTTTATATCAGTTGGCAACACTGAGGTTCTTGGGAACGGGGACCACCTCATACTTTTCCTATTGTGTTGAATAGCAATTATACCAAATTTGGTGCTGATATGTGCACTGATTTCGAAACTATTTGAAAAATGTATTTGTGAAGAAGGTGGCAACACTGATATCTGGACCTCATTACCGGAACCAGAATACATCTATGACCTGGTCCAGTACGCAAGGAACACGTATAGAAAAATTGATGTAAATCAATTGGGATCCATTTTGAAAAACTAATTATTAATTAGTTGGCAACATTGACAACTCCGTCAATACGTACTGTGTTGAGACCCCAGGAACACATGCAACATTTTGTTTAAATCAATGCATGCCTGTAGATTTGTATAATTAATATCTGAACAGACAAGCTGACTTACAAACAATATTATATTTGTTCTATTAGACTTTAGTGAATATTACAATAACCACGCTTAAACATAAAATTCTACCACGGGAAAAAATAAAGCTTTTTTTTAAAAAAAAATTTTTAAAAGAAAAAAATGACTGATTACCGCAATACATTCTGCACATATATTTTATGACTTGCGGTAATATTGTGACCATCAACGATTATTTTTACCACATTCACATAATAAATAAAAACTCTGATTAACATAGAAACTAATTATGTCCCAGGGTGTAATGACGTTCGAATCATTTTTAAAAAAAATAAAACATTGACTGAACAATTTTATGTACAAATGAGACCGTGTGTATATAGACTATTAAATATGTTTATTTTTTTTTTTTGTTACATCAGAAAAGTGGTACCATAATTTTACGTTTGGCTTCTTTGGGAGAAATGAATAAAAAATTATGATATGTAAATTTCGATATGTCTGAATCATCGGTGTGCGGAGAGCGGTGCTTTATTATTTGAGCCAGTCATTTGTTCAATAATATATTTTGCATACAAGCACATACATTTATATACCGAACGAGCGATTATTATCTTGATTTAGTTATTAGGCGTGATAAATAATGTTCTGTAATAAGCACAATAATGAAAATTAAATATTATGCATATTTTGCATGACATTTTCGATTTGGATTATTTTCTAAAATATAATTTAATGTGATATGACGAAACAATAATTAACTGATTAGTTACTTGTATCTAATTGTTAAACTAAGGGATGTTATTTTTACTGAAATAAGCAAACATACATTATATAAGTATGCAGTAAATATGCTTCATTTGCGACATTATTATCGGTAGCGTTCTAAATGTGTAGATTCCCTCGCTGCCTTATATTCAAGTAATTTTGGGTTAGCTTTTCTTTATGGTACACATTGATTGCTAAGTATCTAAACTGTTGTATCGTTCCTTGAGACGTCAATGCAACTGGTGGAAGGCAATGATTACCTGCGCCATCTATTGACCTTTTCTTACAAACTTAGGGTAATAAAATCCTGTTTCCGGGTTTCACATAATCATTATAACCGGTAATACCTGAGGGTGTGTATCAATTACTCTGCACGTTTCATCCCTGTGTTAAATCCCTATGTTTTCATTGTTTTTAATCTTATTTGCCGTGGTTGGTTATACGGATAGAAAGAGGCGGTTGGGAAGACCTAAACGTCATTAGAGTGATAATATTGGAAGGGATCTTCGAGAGATAGGTATTCGTGATGAAAGCTGGCTTTGTCTTGCCCAGTATAGAATCCAGTGACAAATGATTGCTACTGCGGCGATGAACTTGCAAGTTCCGTAAGCCCTAGAGTAAGTTATAATGAGATGATCTTTAGTTTAAAGCCATTTGTCCTTAAGAAATAGATAAGTTTAATGAAATATTAGAAGATAATTTCATAACTCATCATCACCAATAATATTCTGGCAGGTCCTTCGAGTGTCAGGTCATTCAAGACAAGCATTACTACCTAGTCAATTCTAATTTATAAGGAGTCTAGAATAAATGGATACAAGTCACATTGATAAATTAAAAAAACAGATGTATTTTTGTTTACATATAACTCGAAATATATGTACCCTTATTTCGTACAAAGAACCATTGGACCTTAATGTGTCAATGTTCAAAATATGATAATTTTTGCGCCACATATGTTTTGGGTTGTATATAAAAGATCACCTTAATCTTTTTTTATTCGAAAATGTCGCTTATATACCTTGGCTTCTAGAGTTAATATATTGCATTGAGTTTGTTCAACGAAAATGAGGTTCGCCCAATAAAGATAAAAACTACTGAAGTTGGAATTCTGCTAATCGTGTTAGAATTTCCGATCACCCCCTTACTGAAACGTTATGAGTTACTGACTGAACTTCTCCAGAGGGATTTCCCCTGAGTTTTACCGTGCAAATGCAACTAAGGTACGTGTACAAAGACCCTGTCCAGTACTTTCTCTTTCCATGATCCTGGGAAAATCCTTCCCAGAGAGGTTCATCCCTCATACACGTGACTGCTTCAGTTCCGCAAATGTAAGTTGAACGATATATATAAGTATATAAAAGTTGCAAATAAAGTAATTTTATTTTGGCAAAAAGGGGGTGGGAAGAGTTATAAAATAATGTAAAAAATAGTCAAGACCAAAAATTATTGAATCAATTAAGGTTAATGAAATACTATTGTAGACTATTTCCGTCACTTTAGATATAAAGATCAGTTTTAAAAATATTCTTTATTCATATAAGAAATGGTTCTATGAGTATTTCCTGTGATTTCTCCCTTTTACCATCGGTATGATTCCATAAATCGTCATCGCTGGCAAACCTCCAAGTCTCTTGTGCTTCTGAAACCAACTGTAAATTTCAAGAATATTACAATTGTTTGGAAGAACAAGTTTCACCTTAAATTTTATGAATCTTTCCAACTAGTAAATTTATTTTTGTTTGAAAAGAATGTAAAAATAATGGGTTATAATAAATAATGTTATATTTTTTCCTAATTTCTTTCTCTTTTTTCCATTTACAGGTAGGAAACTACCGTCGATCTATTCTTCAATATCTTAGAATGAAGTTTCTTTAAAACTTTCGTAAACGTAAGTACCAAGAAAAGATATTGATTTTTATCAATTTGAGTTTTCTTGTCGGAATTATACAGATTCACATGTAATTAGACTTTCAAGTACACTTTTATTTATCTTACAAAATGCTGCACAATCCTTACGTACTCACCTAGCATATCCATGATATTTATTGCTAATCCAAGCACCATAAAAAGTCATCGAATTTGAATAATGTATGGCCTTCAGGCACCATAGCTCAGACTGCGATAAGGTAAGCAAAGGAGTCACCCAGGGCCTCAGTTGAATGTACAATTCGTATATTTACCTGGTGTGCCTGAGCGAAAAACTGGACACTTTGTCAGGATAGTCGGCAGGTAGTATTGAACCCAGGACCTCCCGAATATAAAGCTAATGGTCTACCAATTGAACTACGACCACTTGGTAACAAGTCTTAGAATCACTCTATTCTTAATTACCTACTACTTACTACTGTGTATATTATCAAATATTTCAACTTTAGTTATACAGCAGAGCAACCATATCAAAAAAGTATCATTTTTCTTGTTGCTACTTAAACAATGACCTAGTCACAGCGGTCACTAATACAAAGATTTTCTTATGGTTTACCGTGCAATCACGGAATATTCTTACTTGTCAACGTCTGACAAGTTATATTAGAATTATGAGATCGTTTGGCTCCTCCCGCTTTTCATATGATTTTTTCAAAATATCTAGTTTTAAATTTGTTCATCCACATCTAAATAGCCACAGAGTTTGCTGTGTAACATTCCCCTATTCTGCAATGCGTAATATTTCCTATACTTAATAATTACTTTATTACGGAATGCAGTCAAGTAACTGGCTAGTTACTACAGATAAATCCTTTTAATTACTAAATGTGCAACAGTGACATATTTTCAATTGCACTAGGTTACCACCAGCCAATCACAAGACTGCTGTCAACTTCCTACTTCCCCTTGACTGGAAACCTTTTCATATATTTTTATTTTTATTGCTTTGGATTGGCTAAACTATTATTAATGTCCTAAACGAGCCTCTAAGAGCGGAATGTACAACTTTTGGTACAGGTAACTCTGACCCACTCCGTTCAGTAGACTATCATGACATCAAATACAGAAAGAGAACGTGCTTAAGCTTTCAGCCAATCGAGGTTGAAATTATTGCCACTGCAAAAACACAATATTGTATGTTAGACATCATCAAGGAACAAAGAAGTGACATAACTAAATAACAATTTGTAACATAACAGATGTCAGCCTGTATCATTTTATAAGATGAATCACTAAAGAGAATAGTGTCTTCTATAAATAAGGAAGTGGTTATAAAATCAAACCGAAAGAAACAGTGGCTTTGGTCAAAAGTGACGGAAATGGCAATATAAAATTTTAGATTATATGAATTTGAAGTTTCACGTAACTACTACTAACAATATGATGAAATGATTATTTAACAAGTAATATATGGAGGTATATTTTCTTGAATTTAATTTGTTATTGTTCCTCATTTTCTGCTCCATTAAATCACACAATAACTTGAAGGTGTCAACACTAAGCTCAAACCAAGACTTGGAAGACAGTGGATAAAGGTTTTGCATTCTTGCATTTATCAAACTTGTCTTGCGATGATTACCACTTGAATATGTTTCTATTTCTTATGGTAATGCCGTTTGTATTAGTGGCAAAATATAGGATGATTTAAAAATAATACAAATCATATTATAAAGCAGGGCCGGTTAGCCGTTCGGTCTAAGGCGTTAGGATAACGATTCGAATGTCCCGGGTTCGAGTCCCGGCAGAGTCATAGGTATCTTTAAACTCAAACGTGAGCGATAATCGTGACGGGCCGAAGTCAACAATTACTAGACTGGTCCATATAAAATAAAGTTAAAATAAAGCAGGACAGGTAGAATAATTAGCTCGTTTTCTATATTTGTCACAATTAATTGCTTACGGAATATCATTAAAGATTGAGTGTTTGTTCTGCAACCGTGGAAAAGCATTCTTTCCATTGACCAGAACTAGCTCCCACGGAATGCTGTTTGTTCTTTGTACACTTCACACTAAACTGAAAATTGAAGTTAGTATATTGCATGAAAAATGGCTAGAGTATGAATTCTTATATCTCAGAGCTATCGGTTTGTAATTTCGTAGCAAACGCATGAACAAAAATCATATCTATTGAAATATTTTGATCAATATCTTTCACTAGTTTCGCTTATAAAATCTATGTTTAATTATGTGTGACAGCTTGAGTGCATAATGCGTACAGAAAAACGAGTATTACAATTATTAATATTTTGTCAGTTTGCAGTTCTCATATTTATCCTCCCTTCTTATATGATCATCTAACCTTTATTGGAGACTAATTCCCATTTGGTAGGAAAAATGCCTACAATGCTGTATGTCTATTTCTTTTCACTAAATACATAAACTGAATTAACAAGATCATTTAGCTTAACTAGATAATTGCTGACAGCCATAAATAAAATATGCGTAAAAGTAACTTTTCTTTGTTTTATTTTGAAATTCTTCAATAAACACGTATCATTTCTTACCAAAAGAATTGTTTAGCGGTCCCATGTTTAATTTTCAACTTCCTATGTAATAGGGTGCGACTTTAGTGATCACCCAATACGAACGCGATAAAGCCATCAAATTGTTGAGTAAATGATGCACTAACACTTCCATCTTTGGACAAAAACGCAAGAGAACAGATCTGATCTCTTTCCCCTATTTCAATAAACTGCTACATTATGGTGTTCCCCATTTTCTTTAATTCATTTCGGCCAGCTACTGTTCTCATCTGTGTAGCTCCTCAAAACGCTTGATTTCATCTAATCATTTTTTATTTGTGATTGGTGATTTCTTTTTCACTGGGAATACAATGTAAAGGACTTTCCTACTTGACGTTCGTTTGCCATTTGATAATCTAGGTCTGCGACTTATTCTTGACAGTGTTGATTACATATTCTACCTTTATTTGAGATCAAATCCCTTCGTTTGTCTTTCTTTCCTGCTTAATTATTCCTAGCATGCATATCTGCATTGCAATTTGAGTCTTTTACACATTTAATGTTTACGTTCCATAGCCATGCACCGGTAAGACACATTGATTGTTAGTGTCATAGCTGAGAACCAATTGCAATTTCTTTTTCAAAATAAAGGTTCCTCTTTCAGTGAGTTCACATCTATCTATTCTCAGACATTTCACATTTATTTATTATCTCAGTCATTTCACATTTATTTATTCCCTCAGTCACTTCGCGTCTATTTATTCCCTCAGCCATTTCACATCTGTTTATTCCCCTTTCACAATTATTTAATCCCTCAGACATTTCACATCTATTCATTTCCTCCTCACATCTGTTTATTCCACCAATCTTTCGAGTTTATTTATTCCCTCAGTCATTTTACATATATTTATTCACTCACTCATTTTGCATCTATATATTCTCTCAGCCATCTCATATTTATTTATTCCCTTAGTCATTTCACATCTACTTATTTCCTCACTCATTTTACATCTATTTATTCTCTCAGTCATCTTGGCATTCGATGTTTTCTGCTGTCCTAGCTAAACCGACTCATCAGTTACAGTGCTCTTTTTTCTGTGTGAATCTTTATTGCTTTCTTCTCAACAGGTTGGTTTTATATTACTTTTGTTTGACGTAAATTAATTTAAAGCTCTATTTTTAAATTTTCGTTACTCAGTGTTTGTATTCTGGTTCCTTGTTCTTCTGCACGTCAAGCAAAGAGTTTTATATCATCAGCGGATTTACGTTTGTAAGGTATTCTCCATTGCGTTTTATCACACCTTCATACCTTCATCCTAGTTTATATTTGTGAACACTTTCTGCAAAGCTGCAGAAATTATACACGTGTATTCGGAAACATTCAGTCTTCCTGTTTTTTTTTTTCGCTTTTCCAACCTCAAATCTTTTAACGTTGAAATGTTCTTTGCTGGGAAAATTTTGTTTCTTTGTAAAGTGAATTCGAAGAACGGAACTATTAAATTTGCAAAGTGTCAATCATTTCCGTCTCTTCCTTTTTTCTACTCAAAGATGAGAATTTTATGAATGACCCTCGCACATATTCTTTAACTAATTATCTTTTCGGAAGAAAGAGAAGCTGAAGGAGGGGAGAAGGTGTCGACGCACACACACACACACACACACACACACACACACCTACATACACGGAACCAGGAAAAAGGACTGACAAAGCTAATTTCCATCTTCATTTCCTAAATGTATACTTTCCCCATTATTGATTTTGCTTTCCACAATTTATTTAATAATAAGAGCTGCTCAAAAATCGATACAACTTGATTTCCGATTGCCCCCATGTCGCATAATGAAAGTATTTTTCTTTAAAAAAATAGACACAAAAAACACATCATTTCTTTTATTATTCCCTTTGTGAAATGGCTAAGTGCAGTGTAACGTAAGGTCCCGATATAAAAAGAGAGAAGATTCCCCCCCCCCATTTTCAAATATAAAAAAAACTACACAAAGAAAAACAAAATCATGCAATATTCTTGAATTTGTGACAACTCTCACGTGATAGGTACCGAATGGAACCAAACCCAGGAGTTCCTTCATCAAATTATTTCCGTCTATATCGTGAGAGGTACATTTTACTGATTGCGTGTATGAACGAACACAAAACAATAACTCCATATATATACATTTTTTTTCTTAAATTCTAAATCTTTCACTCATTCGTGTATATCTTTCTGTTTCAATCACGTATTCGGAACAATTTACTACGTCTAACAGAGAATGGCATTTCCAAATGGAATACAAAAGCATCTTTTTTTTTGTATATTAACGAATAGCGTGAGAAAATGCTTTAACATAGTAGATGCGTTTCTCTTTAAATTACATATTGGGAGCACTTCGTTTTAGCAAATAATATTAATAATAATTCAAGTTAAAAAGTTTATTTCTATTTAATATAAGGAAAGACATTTCGGACAGTTTGTTTCTTCATAAATCACGTATTGAATAAATATCGCGACAAAAAGAGTAACGCAGGTACTACAAGTCTTTATATAGAAAGCGAGGGACATGCACTTCATGCGGTGTTCGTTGTAATTGTTACATTGTAAATATTTCACAGCACTCAATACAATTAACGATTGAAACACTATGGTGGTACATCTCATCAGAAAATGGAATTTTAAGAAGTTGATGTTTCTCTTCAAATCAATATTTCAAAAGCCCAAAAGTGAAAAATATTTGAAATGAAGATTCAATAATATATTTTTTATTTATCAAATTGGAATTGGTGTTTCACGTAATTTGATATATTTTCTGAACGTAATATTACTAATATTTCACTACAGTAGACACTGAAAGGTTATATTAGTGCATTTCCTTATATTTGTTTTGAGAAAATAGTATTTCACACAGTTAAATCAAGAGTTAGAAACATGTCAGAAGTTCATAAATGATTAGAGTTTAAACGCAGATGCAAGTATATATGTTTTTCTCTCACAAAATAAGGAAACGTATTTCACGTTGTTGGCAAATTGTTTAAACCGTGGTTTTCAACCTCCGGTCCGCGAAACTATTTTACCGGTCCTCGGAAAAATTAATGAATTCAATTATTTAACACTCATTTTGTAGATTTCGAAAGCCCAAAGATTGATTGAGAGATTTAAGCTTTCATTTCTTTTTCTAAATCAATTAGAATCTGAAGAATTGTTCTGGTAGCCTTTGAACGTCATGTAAATCTCTATCTTAGTGGCATGTTTCCGGTCTTTGAAAGATTTTTCCTATAGTTTACGAGTCCGTGAGTATGAAAAGGTTGACAACACTATTCCAACGATGTATTATAAATATTTTTCTTAATTAAGCACGATAAACTCTTGAAATCATAATTATGTCTACTGCAGGAGCAAGAGATATAAATAAGAAAAAAAAACTTCGATGTAAACTTTTATATATAACCCGAAATATATGTGTCACAAAACTGTTATATTTTGTAGAATAAAATCTTGAACCTTAAAATGTACAAACTATGACAATTTTGTCACATATATTTCGGGTCAGTGCTGAAGTTGGAAAAATATTTTAGGCGGAACAATACCATTATAATAAACCCATGTATTTATAAAAAGGATTTTTACGTAATTTTACAATAGCAAAAAGAATGACAAGTATGCCTTTTAACATAAAGGATGTTATTTATAAGCATTATAACAATGGCTTAAAGCAAGCGTAACCAATAACAATTTAAATACGTAAGAATGGTTGCTAATAGTGAATTATTATTCACCAATACAAGATCATGATGCTTCTAACAATTCAGATTCAGTTTATTGTCAAAATATATTTCGAAACCGCTTTCGAGATTGTTGAATCTTCACCTTCGTGAATTTAGGTCGGAACTCGCGAGGTTATATTTTATTTATGCCGGAACTCCGTTCCGACGCGTTCCGGCCCAACTTGAGCACTGTTTTGAGTTATATATACAAACGATTACATCCATTTTTTTTTAATTCGTCAATGTCACTTGTACCCCTTTGCTTCTGGAGTCACAGTATATATTAGCGGTTTTCCTACATCTCTTGCGAGAAAATTGTATGTCAAACACACTTTAAATCAAGTATTGGATATTCCACAAGATTAAAAAATGCCATAGCATTTTGACCTTACTTTTTGTGAGCGTACCACTATACCAAATTTGATTAATATTTTAATCCCCAACTGATTTTTTTTACATATTTAAGTATAAATAGTATTTCGTACTCTCCATGTATTCCGTTACTGAAAACATTCCAAGACAGGAAAAGCGATTAACGTTTGAAGTACAATAAAGTTTCTTTACATACTGTATTGGATACGAACACAAATATTTTAAGTCGCTGACGTATAATACTTCTATTTAAATCATATACATATTGGTTGACATATGAGTACAGCACGAGTGATTAACATTTGAAACGCTCATACAAATGCACTTCTTTAACGTATCAGATGGGAAAAGGTCATGCGTAATAACCAGGAATTTAGATTTAGGATATCTGTATTTATACGATACAATCATGAACAGAGCACAGCAGCAACACGGTTTTAACTGTACACGCTAAAGCCTAAATCATCGAAGGTACATGAGATTTAATCATACGTATCTCATTTAACGCATAAACCCCACACAAAATGTCAATTAATGATTGAAACGTATTCGTTACAATTACGTGTTGGTTTCCAGATTCAACATTAGTGGTTTCATTACCTCATACCACATATTACACATCCAATCTTTCGCATGATTAACTGTCTAATTAGCATGCGGACTTGACTTGCTATAAACTCACATATGCATGTTCTTATCATATCGTATATAATGTTAGGAACATGTAATATGCGTTTCAATTCCATGCAAATGTGTATGATATTGTTTACTTTAATAATGAAAGAATAATTAAAAATCTTTACATTTTCTTCTACTGTTTGTAAATGGATTGTTTGGAAAGACTTTTGTAGTTTTAACTAATCTTGATTTTAACTTTTGACACAAGTCATTTTAGAGGTCAAATTTTGTCACTTTTGGTGCACAAATGCCAAATTATGATTCAATATGTTTTTTTTACAAACTCAGTAATATTTTATTATCAACGCTTTCAGTACCTTTGATTATATTTAGTACAAGACACTTACAAAATTCAATATACGGAACACTCACTTAATTTTATATTTGTAGTTCATTTATGTTTAATTAAATATGTAAGGCTTTTAGGCAACTTTGGCTCTGGCCGTACATGTATCATAGTGTAATGAAGGAAGTATCGCAGGAAACTGGAGAACTCTGAGAAAAACTCACATATATGGCGTTTAACCACCACAAAGTGCACTTGGACAGGAATCGAACCGACGATTCCTACGACCAGAAGTGAGTACTTTACCATTGCGCCCCAGCGGTCCCTGGAGTGCCTTGACCAGCAAAGAGTAGTTCGGCCACCTGAGACGCCACGAGAGCTCCTTATATACGAAAACAATTAGCTGTGTCGTAGGGTAGTAATAATGACAAGAACACCCGGCCAACAATTGGAAGATTCGGATTCTAACCTCCATCAGAAAAACGACATTTTTTTCTGTTTAATATTTAATAATGATCTAAATTCTTGAGAAAATTAAGGTTTCAAACATTTTTTTTTTACATCAACCAACAATAGTGAGAAATCGTGCACTGATTCCCTGCATTTTACATATCTTACCCTTAAATTCTTCACATTTTGATTTCTGTTTTAATAGCTTCTAGTTATATGTCTGTTTCGGAAATATACAGGGGTCCACCGATATAAAATTGGGGCCCAAATTGCAATTATTACAAGGGTAAGAATATTTTCTAAAAAAACATAAATCATGTTTTAAACTAAAATTAAGTTTTCAAGTGCTATTTTGTGTAAATAGGCTGCGTATTAGAAATTTAAACTTGTTGCCTTGTTCATAGTACAGTCAGGTTTACAAAAGTATTTCTCCACATGACACTGTGTGAGTTTATTGAATATTTGTACTCGTACTAAAATTTATCATCATATGCCAAACACAGAATATATTACAAAGTGTGAATAATGCGCGAATTGAATTTTATTTTAAGTCCTTTAGACCACTTAAGATCAAACCGCATGGATGATGATGAGAAAATTAGTGGAATGAAGGAGGTGGGAAGAAACGGGAAAATCATGAGAAAACCCACACACACTGTGTTTGTCCACCACAAGACTCGCATGACATGAGCTGGGACCGAACCAGCGACCCGAAGTGCTAGAAGTAAGCATCTTTACCACTGAGCTACCACGGTTCAAATTATATACGAAACTGAAAATGTCAATTTCGAATATTTCATCTCTTTACATGTCAAAGCTTGCAACACTGCATTTTTGTGTCACAAAAATTATGTTTAGCGGCCCTATGGCATGGACAGGTATTTGACGGGTTGGCAACATTGTCAATACGATGATGTGATGTTCGAAAATTCAGTAGGATCGAAAAAAGTAAGATCAAAATATTTTAAATCATCGTTTATGATTTTTCGAGAAATATTTTTTTTTGGGCTGGAACTTTCAAACTCTGTATCACAAAAAAATGAACCTTTATTAGACAATTGATAAAGATGACGTATTTCTTTATTTTACTGTAGCGATCCGCCGTAGCTCAGTGGTAGAGCGTTAGCGTAGCATTTGGGAAGTCGTGGGTTCGATAACAGCAGCAGACCATTCTGACAGGTTTTTCAAGAGGTTTTCCTCAGTCACACCATGCAAATTACGGGATGACACCTTCAGCATAGGCCCTGGCCAACACCTTCCGGAGTCTTTCGCCTTCCTTATCCAGGCCTGAGCCTTAGATGCCTAAAGACCATAAATAAAATTCAAATTTATTTTACTGTCTGGATCTGGAATTTCCTTGCAAAGTTTGTTCGAATTCTTCTACAGATAATTGGCCTGTTCAACTACAGTGCTCAAGTAGGCATACTTTAACCTTTACGTACCTCTTGTATCTATTTATTCTAGGATAATATCTGATTTTTTAAAAGTATCGTAAGGCTTCTGTGGCCCTAGGTCTTTACACTGGAATCGAAGGATGTAGCGATATGAAGAAATAAAAAGCGAGAGTCTTTTAGAAACATGGTTTAAGTTTCATTTGAGGAAAGAAGTTACACTCAGTAAGCGCTCTTGACTCACCCGGCAACTTCATTGAAGTGTCGATGGCTGCTGACTCTGATCAGCCTGTTCACTGATATAAAGTCTGCTATAAATACAGTGGATATCGAACTCGTGACTCAGAACGAGTGGTTGTAACTGAATAATGTCCCACAGTGCTTCACTATTTTGTCAGTTCTTTTTTTATCTCTTTTGGGAAAGAGAGGCGCTTGGAAACTACATGGGTCAGCAGATTTCCAGGAGAAGATGATGGCCCATGCAGTTTGAGCGCCTTGTTCTCAACGAAGCTGCCCGGAAGAATCTTTTGCGCTATTAACATATTTACTGTTATTTCATTACATACAATTATTATACAACAGGCGTTACGTACTGCCTGTTATGTAGGTTTGTGCGTATCTTGCTGCTTACGTATAATATTGTCTATGTATGATATTTACGTAACAGCGTCAGCGTGTAATAATCACGCAATGGAAAATTATTCCTTTCGATGTAATTCTGGTACCAGGTTCGAAGCCTGGGAGACCTTACAGTATTATTCATTTTAGCATTGTTCAGAAAAACTGCTCACTGTGAGGTGCTATCTGTCACATTACAGATGACCTTACTCCTTGACTGAATGTTAAGCTCAAGAGTGTGATTAAGAAAAAAATATATGTGTTTGTTTCCCTTCTCATTGCTGTATTTATCATCTTTGCCAGTGAGTTTTCACTGCATATCCAGTTTCTTTCGTCTCGCTTAGTTAAAGTGTAAATTGACTTATTCGAAACTAGGTAGTGACTGCTTCTTAGCAGTTTTTTTATATACTTTCTCTTTGATTGGAAAACTTGTTACATGGAAAATTTGAGTGTGTGATTCATATCATTTACTGGTGGACTGGGCTCACAGTTACTAAATAATGCCTCGTGTGTTTAATGCATGTAGAGGTGGTTGCGTGCATGTATATATTGTGATCTTAATCTAGCAAATAGGCGGGCCACTTAGTTCTTTTAGAGTGAATGTATGGGTTCGTGGTTACCAAGAATGTAAATGAGACTTAATGTACTTCCTTATCCACGTCTTGTTGAATGCTGTCGTGTTGTCTACTTTCTGTATCCCTCTCTCCATCCTTACAAATAGTTCTGTATTGTGCAAGAGTAAATTCTTTGCATGTACTTTGTATATGTTTTCTTTTAAGCCTTTATTTGGCAAATAAAAAAATTAAGCAATCAAGTGTTTTCCTTGTGGTTGTGCTAAGAGCTTTATGAACATAACACTATTATAAAGGTATTTTCCTATAATTTTGAAGTTACTACTGAAACTAATAATAATAAAAAAATCTTTTTAAAGACATACTTTTCTTAAACAATTCGTACTAAAAAGAAAAAAAAAATGTTTATGCGTGACTAAAAAGAAAAGCATTGGCCGCGCTCTCATATACAGTCATGCACTTTATAAGTTTTTGAGTTGGCGCGCCCCACCCTTTTCTTTATAGTCACCATGCATAAACAAATTTATTTTTTACGTTTTAGTACGAATTCTTTAAGAAAATTATGTCGTTAAAAAGTTTATTTTTATAATTTGTTTTTAGTTATTTCGGTGTTCAGATAGTTTTTCTCAAACTAATGTTTTGTGATCCAAATCCTGAAGTACTCTGCAACTAGTCAAACGATATATTGTTGCAGACTAGTATTTATTTTAGGATAATGAAATCAAAAATAAAATATGCTTTTAAATTATATAAAAATACATAAAAGTGAAAATGAAATATTGTATTGTCACCTAAATTACGTCGCTGTGCAAAATGGGATCATTGTATGATGTTGAAAAATTAGTTAAATTAACATTGCAAGATTTGAGGACACCACGAATCATTGTGAACTAAAGAAAAGAATGTAATAATAAACGTAATGATGCTTCTTTTTATGAATCAGACTTTCGATTGTTGTTTTCGAAATTAAATTGACTTTATATCTGTATTCATTGCTGAAGACTTTCTTATTGATTTTTTAAAAATTTTAATTGATTCCTTTATAATTGTCTCGTAACAATTGTTGTTTTCATGCATCACCCCTGTTTCTTGGAGTCAGTAGGATACAATATTCTTCCAGGACTTATTTCTCCATATTACTGTCGTAAGAGTGTACCTGGCCCTTTTTAATTCTTATTTTAATAGTTCGTGCTGTCTGGTCAATGCACTTATACACAGTTACAATAGATTTTGTATACTTCTGGTACTTTATATATGAAGTTGTCTTTTACAGGTCACAGCTTGTGTTTGGTTTTTGCTGGTGGTCTATTTATAGTTCCAATTCCACATCTTTTCAGTGCTTTTCGAAGTCGCTTATTTATACTTCTTACATGTGGAAAGACTGCTATTACCTTTATTTCCTGATCACTATTTCCCTCTTTGTGTTTATAAGATCTTTTCTGTTTTTTTTAGTTGTTTGCTCAACCTGTTCTCTGTATACTGTAAAAACGTAAAAATTGTTTAAAGACTATATGACATTAAAACCGCAACAAATTTCTTAATAGTGTTCTGAGAGAGGTTTGTTCTTTCCTTTATTGCTTCTGTTTGTTTTTCTCAATATCCAGGACTTTAATCTCAATACGATAATTTGCGTTTCAAATATTTCCAACCCTGACAACAAACACTTACTCACACACACACACACTCACAAACACTTTCAAAGAAAGATAGACAGGTTGATTAACTGAGAGTAGAAAATATTGTATAAAGAATTCGTGTTGTAAATACTCACCCATCACGTTTGACTATTTTTACCGTCTTGTAAAAACTAGTAATTGTTTTATGTCCCACATAACATTGTACCCACATACTAAATATATTGATTCATTTCATTTACCCATAAATAGGGCGAGAATTATTTTTATCTCCAGTTATCGATACTAAAGACGTGTTGTACATAGCAACCAAACAAAACCATCCGCCTCTTTCCCCCCCCTTCCTTTGTTCTTTTACGATACCACTTCACATTATACAGACAACAACTGAATAGACACTAGTATTACACGTTGCGTGCAAGGTCATTATTTTCTGTCTATTCCTGAAGGAAACGAAAAAAACGCCAATAATAATTATGTCAGCAAGCAGCAAGTGGTGTTGCGTCTGGTTCTAACAACATTGGTCTATACATTCCAAAGTGGTAATTACAAATTGATATGTCTCATGAACAGCATTTGGCCGAGTTACATATTTCACTAGTTGTTTGTTATTGGAGCTAGAACTAACAACACTAGCAACTGACAGATAAATTCGTGAACAGCTGATAGAGAACAATTGACTGGACTTAATTCATCGTGAATGATACACACCTCTATGAGACTATTATGTGTTTGTAAACGTGTTTTCGATATCTATTAATGTTCATCGACATGTGTACTCCTTGAATATATTGATTTACATATATGGTCGTAAACACGTTATGTAAGTGAGCAAACGTTTGCTTTACATGTACGCTAAATATTTTCACTGCTTAAATTAATGAAGAGAAAATTGAAAATATCTTCATTTACTTGAGCGATTGAACTGTTCACAGAAGTGGATGTTTTATAAGCATAAACTTACATTAATGTCTTATGTTCTATGCCATGTCTCTTGCAACATCGGTTTTCCACTGCTTGTGAATGGAAAATGTGATTTCATATGTGTGCCTAATACGTATAAGTTACGTTCGTACACGACGCTAATTAAATACAAGTGTTTTCTAAGTTTAATAATGTGAATCCACATTCAGATTCGCAGTTACGTATTAAGTTCTGAGAGTTAAACAATACTTCCATCAAAGTTACATGTTAATTCTCAGATACGTATAAGTATTCTGAAAGCTCAGTAACATTTGTGTGTGTTATATATAAAATCTAATTCGGATCCGCAGCTAAATTCCAGAGTTCTGGAAGCTCGATAATGATATTGACATATTAACAAAATGATATTAGTATAATTAAAGTTTCTGTCGCATTCCCACAAGAAAACGAAATACTATTAAACACTATATGTTGGGTGATGACGAAGGTTTGCAAATTTCGCGATCCAGCTCCCGAAGATGTTCACCGCATCAATTGACGCAGTTACCTGGTAAGTGGTTACCATGCAGATCACGCTCTTTGTTATACACACATGGATTCACATATACATATACACACACATGCACAAACGCACATATACAGTTACATACGCATGCAATAGAGGAGAAATAATGCTCGACTCATGTGTTACATTACCACAACATATCATGTATCCTACATATTGTCTCAGGTCTCATGCATGTTGTAAGTACACACGTGTTTGGTTGTGGTTTAAAGAGATATGTCTAGCATACGTCACTAATGACATCTGGAAAAGTGAATTGGTTCCTTGGTAGGGGTTTATACAGTGAGTTTAAAATAAAGTATGTAAGTGTGAGTGCGATATTAGGAAAGTGCGTCCATCGCATATATTTATGTCCCCTTTTTGTGAAGAAATTGTATACTGATTGGTCGATGATAAAGGAATGTTGTACGGGAGAGTATCGACGAAGTAGAATACCAATATTTGCGAACGAGCAACTATCGCACTGACCTTATTGTCTCAATTGTCCTGTATGGAAGATCAATATATATTAGCGTTGTGTGAGTTGGTGGAATGAAGTAAGTAGAAGGAAACAGTAGAATCACCTAGAAAACCCATGCACAAGGTGTTTGTCCACCACAAAACTCACATAGCACACAAGCAGGGATAGAATCGACTACCCCAAGCGCAAGACGTGAGCCCTGTACCACTGAACCACCACAGCCCAGTATGCATTAGTACCTACACTTAAAGTTCAATACTATATAACGAAAGTATCTGTACCTTTCATGCGATTTTGTTACATAATGTCTCTTTCACAGATAATAGTCTTACGTGCTGTATAAACCTTTCTATTCCTTAAAATTGGTGCGTATATTATACTGGTAATTAACAAAAAGCGAAGAACAAAAGTATAGTACAAAAGATAATAGATTCTCTGTGTAATGGTAACCTTGCAGAAGACAGCTATAAACATTCTTTCTATTTCCATTATAGTTTGAGTTCTAAGTGTATTTGTATCTTTATTAACGTGTTCTACGAGCTTCTAAGGACAGAATCTACAGTTTCTAAAGTGGATTTAGAACCAATCTGCTCAATTTTCTATAATCGTTTATGAATCCTGGACCATGAGCATAAAAACAGTTCAGCTAACTACTCGATAAAGCTGGGGGCCCTCTGAATTCTAAAGCCTTAAATGCTGGTTTATTTATAACGCATTTAAACAAAGAATATTTTAAACTCATATTTATTCATTATATTTAAACAGTATCTCTCTCAGTGAGCACTACAATTTTATTTCTTCATTTTTACGAATATCATTTACATTGCAAATATAAAATTAAATTCTAAATCATGTATTATAACAATTAAAATTGTATTAGTTGGTATTTAACAAAAATAGTAACAATATGACCTAACGGTCCTCGGTTGATAGAGCTACGTTTCGTAGCGAGCTTCCTTTGAATTCAGAAGATCCTGGGTTCGAATCCAGCTGTGGCTATCCTTACCGGAGTCTTTCTAGTGCGTTGTCTCAGTCACAAATTTAATCCCGGGGTGGTACCTTCAAACGAAGATCTGTCTGACTTTTTGCCCTCCAACAAGCGAGAGTTACTTAAGATATTCCTAAAGACCAGGGGTGTAATGCTTAATTTTGTAAGTGCGTATACGCTTCACTCTTTGTAACGAAACCTTTCGCTAACTATCCCATATGCCTGCGTATTTTATAAATTTTAGGTGGGTATACGGTGATGCCTAAAACATTGAGGTGAGTATACTTGCGTATACCCTCCATTAGATCACTACTAAAGACCATAATTAGGAACCAAGCTAGAACCCGAAGCCTTATGAAACTATTAAAATCGAATGAGTATTTTGTATTTCAACTTATAATTTCTCATTTTGGCCCACCTTATAAAAGTTGGACCAGAATAAGTAGTCTTCATTCCCCTTTTAAACATCTGATGTTGCATTACTGATTGCATGTCTTGCTAATGTTTCTTTCGATCCCCATTTGATTTGAAATTGTCTTTTCTTTCTTACATCTTAATGGGTTGGTTATGTTACGGTTGTGTTAGGTTAAATTAAGTTAGTTTATGTAAAGTTAGCATAGGTTTATTTGAACTGTTTGCCTTAAACTGAATTTGTTCCTGCATACAAAAAACGTTTACACAAAGGTATTTATCTTCCAAAACTGTTAGAGCTGTTTTCTTGTGGTTTCGAAATTCATTCTCATGCATTTCTTGAAATCATTTTTGTTGTTCTGAAATCATTCTTATCTGGTTGCTTTCAGCAGAAACCTACTTGTTAAGCGTTATATTCCAATGAAAACATCAATCATCTTGTGTAAGCAGGTCCCTTTGTTCTTTTGTCATCGAAGACTGTATCTTTATGTGCTAGTTAAGCTCAGTTCACCGTAGATGGCACTAGGTTCGTGACTTCATGCGAGTGACTTTCTTGCACGCCAAGGTCATTCAGAAGTTCTCTTTCTTTGTACTACAGCTACGTACGATGATGGAAAAGCTAAGAAATGAAAGTATTTTATCAAAAACTAAAATGTACTTTACTTACATGGGAGTTTATAGCAAACCCCGTGAACTTTTTGGAACTTTATATAATTAATTATTTTCACAGTTTGTGAAAAGTCAATAAATTTATGGTCATCGATGGTTTACAAGTTTGATCTAGAATAATTGTTCTTTGACAGCTGAATTATGTTCCAGGGAAAATTCCTACTTGAACCACTCTAAAATCATTTGCTTCAGCCCTTCGCTATAGAAATGCTGTGTTCAAGTCCATCTCTGGTAGTATTTTTGCATGAAACCCTGCGGTGTTTTTCTCCTTTTTGTAATAAAATTAAACATAAATAAAGTTTGTTAAAATATAGAATGAAGTTATAACTATAATAAACTTTCTTTCTTTCACACTAGTTGTTCCTGTATGTTGTTCAAATACTGCCTGTAGTATTAAAAGAGCATTAGTTTCACCGAGTGCTATTAAAAGTGTCTCCTCCAAATTTCGTGACGGAGACTTTCCTTAAATGTCCATATTCTGAGTTGTAGTTTTCATAATTTCGGCGTTTTTTTTTTCTAAAAACAAAAATCACTAAAGACCTTGCTAATCAGCTTAAAGCGGAAGTCACAAAAATTAGTTAGAGCCCGCTTTAGACAAGGTAATTCAAACATTGTTTCACGAATTTTACAGAAACTTGGTACGAATATCGAACATAACTTGGACAAATTTAATCATTTTTTGTGACATTCAGATCAATAGTCAATAGTAGAATCATCTAAAATATTCACCCGTAACCAAACACATTGTTCCATGCTCTATGTATACTACACGGACAAACTTCGGGAGGTAATTCCTTAAATCAAAATGAGACGAAAGTTTCTCTGACAAAGTTTCGAAATGTGAATAATTTCGGAGCTGCAGGCTACCGAAAGCGTGGGAAAATGATCTTTAGAGCTTCATATTTCTAACGCCACGAACAGCAGATAATGGAGTATGGTACCGTCAAAGACTATAAATCTGCGTTATCGTAAAATATATATTTCGAAATTCTACAATGGGTGCTCAATGGATTCCCCAAGAGAAGTAGGGGATTCTTAGAAACTCTCTGAAGTGAAGATAGATCGAAATGAGCATAAATACGACGTTTTGATTTTTACGAGAAAACAATAATTCGTTTGCACAAAGTCGATATCTCAACCAGATTCTATTTGTCGAACGATTTTCTCAAAATATGAATGGTGGCGTCGGCTGGATGGCCGAGCAGTCTGCGGCAGTAGGCCATCGGCTGGAAGGTCCCAGGTTCGAGTCCCGGCAGGGGCATGGGTGTGGATTTTAACAGCTAAAGGCGAATCACGACGGACCGAAGTCCATACTTACTAGACTGGCCCATATAAAAAAATGAATGGTTGCATAGCAACTAGGAGTACTTCCATCAAACATTTTGTTTATTTGTTATCAAAAGGATTTAATATAATTGCTTGGATGTCGGTGATGATCTATGTCACTTTCTCACGCAGAAAAGCGTTTAATTCATGCTCATTTTGACTTACCTCGACTTCACAAAAATCATATACGTACTTCACCTAATCACCTGCTTTCGGGAATCATCTACTTCCTTTGAGGAATCCTTCCGCACTCATTGCACAATTTTGGATGTATTCACAAATAGATCAGTTTTAACGTCTTTGAAATTACCATGCCGCAGCTTGTAACCGCACTCGCCCGATATTCACTCGAAGTTCAAACAATCTTTCAAATCTTGATTTAAATGACTATCGGTACAAGCGGGTGGACATAAGTGGAGTGTCAGATCGCTCGCAGCATGCGAACTAATAGGATAGCGTAGTATGTTTTGATTACTAAACTAATTGGATAAATTAAATAAAAAATTCCGAGAATTTGATTAAATAAAACAAACAGCTTTATTTTCCGTAATTTACACTTACGAACTGCAAGGCTGAATCATTTATTTTCTCACACAACCAAACAAAGTTATGAAATAGATTTTATATTGAGCAATTCCCAAATAATTAATTAACAGTTAATTGAGATTTCAATAGATTATTCGATCGCTGTTTATTTTTAAACCCTTTAAAAATTTCAAAAGTTCCCTCTTAAATTCCGTAAATTAAATTAGAAATGACTTAAAAACAAGGATTCAAATTTTAGTTATAATTAATCTCAATCATCTTCTCTCGGAAATTACTGTCTTAAGAAACAATCATTTCATCAAGTTTATTTAATGCTCCAACAAGATGTATAAGGAGGGGGGGGGGGGGGAAGAAACCTTTTCACAGAAAGAAAACGCCACCACCTTTACTCTATCTTGAACTAGTTGCAAGGAGGAAAAATAGAAGGGAGGGAGGATGAATCCGTTCTTCAGGAAATGTACACCTGTACACACGATCACAAAGCCATGGCCTTCAAGCCAACGTCACCATTAGACACGTTCTCGCCTCAGCTCCCTGTTGCACAAGCTCAAAGTAAAAGAGAAAAGGAGGAGGGGTAGAAACAGATACCATTGGAATCTAATAACTTACTTACTTTGCCTCCACGTAACCTTTCATAGAATCCCAAAGGGAAGGTTACACCTTCTCAACGTGAATTTAAAAAATATTCGAACTGTTCTTTATGACTGATTAAACTTGCTATTACATGAAACCAATTGACAACTTTCGTTTACAAAATAGCTTAATTTAATTCACAAAACCTAAGGTATTAATATCGTATATTTAGTTCACAAATGCAACTGAATTGCCATAATACTTTAAAATGCCCCATGCAAATGGCATCGCCATTTGACTTCTTGCAAAAATAACGTGACTAAGTATTCTTCCTCAAAGACAAATTAGTTTTAAATTAACTGTTTAATTCTAGTATTATTATTAGAATATTAATAAATTATACAAGCCTCATACTAAGCTCTTTCGAAGTCGGAATTAAACCACAATTTACTATGTCGCAGCAGCAACCAAAAAGTCGACCTTCCTATATAACCAACAAACCAAAACAGTAGCGAGATCGCCTTCACCGCGAAACCAGGCCGAGGTAGCGACTCGCGCAGGGTTGCCAATTTCAATATTAAATCACTAGGAAAAATTGCTCAATATACTTTACATGTTGAGATCCAATCCAAACAGTTGTAGACATGTAGTTTCGAACACTACAAGCTCTATTGTTCGTAGTGTTAGAAATATGAAGCTCATTTTCCCAGGCATTTGAAAAGCTCTATGCACATTCCGAAAATCTGTCAGAGGAACTTTCGTCTTGATTTGATGTGAGGTATCGTCTGCCGAAGTTTGTCGATGTAGTTCATAAACACGCTGTATATGATCCTGTACACCCAGGAAAAAAGCACACTCCGAAATTTATATCATCCAGGTTTTTTGAAATACGTTAAGCTCGATTCTAAAGTTAAAAAGTTTCTGAATTACAAAATCCAAGATCTCCACAGCCCCAAACAGCTTTATTTATTTTTTAAATAGACAATTTGATCAGAAATGTCTGATAGTTCTGCAATTTATCAGGTTCTACGATTTTTAGTGTTACCCACTGGCCAAGGATGGATGCAAAACGTTGAAAATTGATAACATGTTTGTTAAATTTCGGATCTAGAGTTCCCGCCAGCGCAAAATACTTTCTTTTTGAATACGTATAACTAGTATATGAAAAACATATAAAATATTCTTAGTTCTTTTTAAATTTGGAACAAAATGTTTCAAGGTTATCTGAATGGTTATTATGCTTTCTCTGAATGTGGATCAGATAAGGTATGGAGTGTTTCCCAGTCCCTATAGTGAATTTAATTACAGAAGAGATAAACACAAAAGTGACATAAGCGAATAATATTTTTATAATGAGTTAAATTACGAAAGAGATAAGAACAAAAGTGTGAAATAGGTGGATAAGTTTTTACAGAAGATATCTTTTGCAATGAGTTTAAATGAAACTATACGCAAGTAATTCATGTACCAAAACGAAGCAAAATGAAAAATCATGAACATAGTTATATGTTAGTAGCTAAAAACCCAACAAAATACTGAACTAAAAATTTCAAAATATTTGAATGGACAGTTAAACATTCACGCCCTTCATGGTTACTTGCATAGTAATGTTCAAGAACAAAGCAAGGTTTAAAACATCAGATTATGTATATAACCCGATTATCAAGTTTTGTGTGTTAACCTTTACGAATACTTGAAAAAGAAGAAACATTCACACACACATTCATACGTGATATAACATTGTATATTTTCTTCTTTTTTTTATCTATTCACACGCCACAGTGCACCTATAACAAACGCAATATAGTTCAACGCACAAAGGTGTTATTTACGTTGTATGTTTGGTCGAGATAATGGAATCATCCGTGAAACATATAGAGTGCGGATAAGGGGGGTTATTTTGTATGAAAAGTAGCGAATAAACGAAAACACAAAAAAGAGGTTTTGGAATAGCTGTAAAGTACAAAACTCTTGTGCAACGCTTGTTATCGCTAAAGCCCTCGTTGTCGGGTCGACCAGCATTATTAATTTGAACGGAGCTCGGCGTAAAAAAGTCAATTTATACTCGCATACAGGAGGAAAACGTTGAAAGAGAAGAGTGAGTGTGATGTATACACTAGCATAAATAGGAGGTTGAGAGGTGAATCTTTTTTTTTTAAATAAAATGCTATTGATGGGATAGAGAGAAGTTAAGGGTATCAAAGACAAATTAATGAAAATATTAAATGGTATTTTCATAGGAGCGTATACTGTACTGAAATAAAATTTTGTTTGCATTAATTTGTTGATTTTTTAAAAAAAATATTGATTTTTTTTAATTTAAATTTATTTAAGGTCGTTAGGCATCTTTGCCGTAAGCAAAATGCTTTCTGAGGACAGAACGAAACATAATATTCTCTCAGTGTTGAAACTGAAGAGGGGAAGCCAAGGTATTTTCCCATGACCATATTTTCTTTTTTTGCAATAACCGTCTATTATTGATTTCCCATATATTTCTGATATTATCAGTAATACTCTATATTGTTGATAAAATATTTATTAAAAAAAAGTTAAAGTCAGGTCACACTAAATCAAAAGAACGGAATTTTTACTCTTTTAGAGTCTTGAGGCAATTTTGCTGTGATCATTCACGTAACTTAATTGGTAAATAAAAACAATAAGGAGTTAAGGCGTTGGATAGATGGCTGGAATGTTTTGGGTTCAAATCTCCAACATTTTAAGTTATTTTATTATTTTTCATTCATATATAAATTACTTGTCTTTCTTAGTACTTATAAATGAATGCTCCCTTTTGCATTTTTGTTTACGTTTTCAACATTTTTGTGCGTCGTTTACATGTTCAAAAGAGGAAACCTTTATTTGAATCGATGGGAATTCACCTAAAAATATGTTTACGTTCCCATTGAAATAAACTCCCATAAATCCCATCTTTTTTTTTTCAAGCGGAAATTTTTCATCTTTTCTCCGATAAAAATGCACTCCAAAAGAGTGCTATCCCTTTCCACTAGAGCGGAATTTCGCTCTTTTGATCCCCCTAGTGTACAGGTTTGTGTCCAAAAACTCAAGAACCATTGAACCGATTTTAATGATTTTTTGTTTTTGCATATGGTTAGTCCTTAGTCCCAACAAGGTTTAATTTTGATGGTCCAATTAGCAGGAGTTGAGATAATGTACTATCAAAAGTCCATTGTTATCCTATTAAATAAATATATTGTTTATATTTTAAATTTAAATTTTGGTAACCATAAATCGTTTACCGTAGCAATGTCAGATAAGAAATCTCATCTTGGAGAGAAAACAAGAAAAGGCACATCAACATAAAATATTCGTTTCAATGAAAGCACTATTACCAGGGATAGTAGACTTCATGAACATTAGAACAAGAACGTATTTGTCCCACAAATGAACGTGAAAGACAAAGGGGAATCTGTGCTTCACTTTCAGTCTAATTAAAGTCACGAGACAGGTTATTGAAATTCTCCAGGCGCCCCCCGTTGTAAGTGTTGCCAACCAATCGATACAACAATACGAGCTTTTGATTGATGGCCTTTATTACATTGAATGCATTGAATTTGATGTTTACATTAAGTTCAACGAGTTTATTACATATTTTTTTCTTTTTGATATAGTTGTGTGTTTACAAAATGGCTGTCAGAAGTTAAGGAGTAGATCCTCAGATTGAAAAAGACAACAACAAGTTTTTAAGATAGACACACAAATGTCCCGAGGCATGGTGACCCGTAATATGTCGACAAATAATGGCGTAGCTCATGATAGCTTACAATATCACTGCAGAAGATTTATCCCAAGCGCTGGATTTGAGTAAAGTTTAGAATTAACGTAGTACAGGGAGCATAGAGGGGATTTCCCTCATCCCCCACGTGAAAATGTCATTCTCCAGTAGTATACAAAGACAAGGATTCCACTTCTAAAAGTTTCATTTTTCAATCATAAATCTGGCTCAGAAAAAAATCTTGTAACTTTTATGATGATTTTCTAAACTGACACGTCGAGATGTTACGTCATTTTTCACGATGTTTCGTCATTTGCCGTGAAACTATGCATGGTTTTATAATTCTTCTATAAACGCTGATTTTTACTCTATTATTTAAGAATTTTTCTATTTCAAACAAATTGTCAGATAAATCTAATTTCTGTGTGCGTTTGAGTGTTTTATTGATATGTTTATTTATTATCTCGATATTTGATATTATAATGTTCTTTTTAAAGTTTATTGATAAGTTCTTATCCATGATTAATTATCTTTTCGCTTATAGCCTCTAATATTGTAGCTTAATTAATACTTATTCCTTGCCACGTTCTTTGTATTGGTTTTGTTTCTCTCGGTTTTTAAAGTGATCATTAAACGTACGCTTTTTGAAATTTAAAACACGAAGTACTCTGTGAAACCAACATGTTTTCGTAATATTTTCTCTCAAAAGGCCGTTTACGACCAAGCACTATTTGTAAGAGAGACAGTCATTTTGTTTACGGCTGGTAGTATTTCACAGAGACATAACGAGGCTGGCTTGTATTCCAGTCCTATCTTTGCGGAAGTTTCTACGAACGGGCTATTCTGTGGCACTGTTTTGAAACTGACCAGCCAACAGAATATCTGGTTTATAGAGAGTAAGAGAGAGCACTGCCTGTAGCGGTACTTTTTAGTTTCTCCTCGTAAGCCTAGTCGTTGAGTAGTTTTCAAAGGTAGTGAATCTATATATATATATATAAAAATGGATGCATGTTTGTTTGTGTGTGTTGTGTTTTCCACCATAATTCTGAAACGGGGCCAACAATTTGAACCAAACTTGGGACATATATCACTTACAATCTGAGAAAAAAATACTGTGAGGATAGACCCTGGTGAGAGTCCCGGTGACATTTTAGCCCATAATACCCGGGATAAATAAATACTCGGGCAAAACCGGGTAATCAGCTAGTAATAGTTTATAGTAAGACTAGAAGGCTAAAGTGAAAAAAAATAGATTCTTTTGCAAAAGCTGTAGGTACTGCGATGGGAATTTGCTCCGAAAATCTGTGAATATAAAAATAAAATAATAGACTTGCAGGGTATTGGGTACTGCACCTTTCACATCGTGTAGTCTTCATGTAGCCTGTCAATTCTCTCGGAGAAAAAAGAGCGATGTCCGAATGAAGACAAGGTACATTTTTTAAACTCAATAGCTAAGTCACCAATGCCCGGATTTACTGTAGGTAGATTTGACTAAGTAGTGAAATAATTAATCTGATAATATGAATGAGAACAAAACAAAACCAAACAGCAAGTTTATGCTAATTTGCGTGTGACATGCAACATGAAGGACTCACTCACAAACTAAATGAATGCTGCCCTCCTTCTTTTGACTGACTCTTCGTTTACGTACTATCTGTTATTTCGCAAGCTCTTATGCAGACAAGTAATTTCCTTTGACGATGAGTACAAATGAAGTCACATATGATTGTTAATAATTAGATAACGAGTCTTCTGATTGGTGAAACGAACTGATAAATTTTGAAATATTCCAATTTTTCGTCTGAAAACTACGGGTTATTGTTACTTCAAGATAGTTAGCGAAAAAATGTTTAGAAAGAAACGTTGACAGATAAATTTAAAAAAATAATAATAGTGCTTCTCAATATTATTTCATCTAAGTTACGTAACATTAATAGACTTCGATTTTGAATTAAATCTAGTGAGAAATATGAATAATTTATGACTAATGAATAATTAATTCCTATCAGAATTCGATTATCGGCCAAATCAAGTAAATATTGCCTTGTTAATATTCAGTTGCGTGATAATCCATACACGTAGATTAGAAGATGAAAAAATATGATAAAGGGAACAAAAATAAAATTAACGAAGAAACGGTACAATCAGATTCATAAAACATGACAGATGAGATAAATTCCAAAGTCCAAATAAAATGCACATTGTGGCAAAACGGAGTCAACATGCAATGCAAATTTAAAGGAATTATTTTATTTTTGTTAGGTTTGCTACGTAAATTTCTTCAGTGTTACAAATTTCTTCAATATTGTGGAATTTTAAAAAATTACATCAGACATTTTGCATGAATTTGAGTGTACATTTACACACTTCAAATGAACATTTTCGTTATTTCAGTCTCAGGACCTAACCCTTTCGATTTGTGTTAATTTTGTGATCATTGATTATGTGTATACAGTAGGCCTCCGTTAATCCGAATATCGACATAATAAAAAAAAAATCAGGAAAAGTGAAAACGTAGCAAAGTTGTACAAGATGTTGGAAAATAAGATGGTTTTGTGACAAAATTTATATCCTCTGAGTCCTTTCTTATCCGGAAACTTCACGAAGCCGCATATAGTTTAGAACATTTTTTTTTCACTTGCAGTTATCATCATAGTTTAAATGGGTCACCAGGTCATTCTGGCTTCGTTTTTGACCGGGTCACCGGATATAATCCTGGGACCAGGCGTGACCCAGTGACCCTATGACCCAGAGGGCAAAACAGTTCTTTTTTTATTTTTTCCTTATGATTTTCGGCGTCTGAACAGTGACTAGTTTCTTTCAAGGGTCACCAGGAAAGGGATTTTACTCCCCAGAGCACCAAAAATACGGTATTAAAAAGTTTCTCACAACAGTAAACACAAATGAAAAAAGTACCTGGAAAGAACAAATATTTCCCTGGTGGTGTTCAAATAACTATCCCTTCGGAAAGATTATTCTAAAAGAATTGATGAATCTTACAAAATAAAATATTGATTTGATTAATTTGAGACCAGATCAAATCGAGCCAAGACAAGGTCGAGATTGGGTCACTCGGCCAATTGAGTTAAGATTCAATCTTCGGATCGCCGAATCAAAAAATTAGTCAGGTCTTTTAGGTTAAGACCGGGTGACCGAATCAGTCACGTCATTCGGGTCAGGTTTTGGACCGGGTCACCTATGTACGAGTCAAGCCAGGTCACCGGTTCATCAAAAACCCAGTTTCAGCTCTGGTTATCATCCCTGAACAGTTCATAAATAACACCTATGTAAGTCGTAATCCATGTCTTAACACCGAGTGAGAATAATCAAAATTTTCGCTAATTCGAATAGCGAAATTAATTCAGGTTAATGGATTAATTGGACTTAGATGGTAAGTTATATACGTAC
The DNA here is from genome assembly GCA_022664845.1 of Lepisma saccharinum. NCBI lineage: Eukaryota > Metazoa > Arthropoda > Insecta > Zygentoma > Lepismatidae > Lepisma > Lepisma saccharinum. Next base: position 56,519 of record JAGDQP010000672.1, read on the forward strand.
TTTGACTTATTTTTAACTTTTTATTCGTAAAATATTTACATATTATTGTTATTACAGATTTCTAGTATAAACACAAGATCCCCACTTATATCTTCTCCCACCTTCCCCTGTTTTCTTTACATGTATGTAATGTATATTTGTGATAGTGCATATGCTACATCACAATCTGTGTACTATAACATTGTCACATTGGCACTAAGTAATGGACAACTGTCTTCTGTGATATACACAACATTTTCGACTGTTAAAGCTACACTACATGGAATGGACGTAAACGTTAAACACGTTTAACACGAAAATATATTTGTAAACAATTAACAAGATGCTACTAGCATTTTATTACACCCTTTATATTAACTTGCTCTGTAATCATCTCTGGTACAAATCTTGTAATTGATTTTTAGCTAACTTCCCATCATCCGATTTCTTTGAAATTTTGTAAACTTGCTGGCTTCCGATGGCAATATAATATTCAATCATTAGATATACGACAGAATAATCCAGTTAACTGTAATTAATTAATTAATCAATAAAATAATTGAAAATTATCCTTAAATGTACGCAACGCCGCATCTATTGTATGAAGTTTGGGTTGCCTCTCTCGCAGGGACTTTAATATTCATCTATTATACATAAAAATAATTAAAAAGGATTTTAAAAAACACGCTTTTTTAAGATGAATTAAAAAGTAAAAAATAATAAATTGAATTAATCTTATGAATCGGAAAATAAAAGCGTGGGTGCTCTTGCTTACCTTATCATAAAATCATAATATCTAAGAACATCCACGCTTTTATTTTCCGATTCATAAGATTAATTCAATTTATTATTTTTTACTTTTTAATTCATCTTAAAAAAGCGTGTTTTTTAAAATCCTTTTTAATTATTTTTATGTATAATAGATGAATATTAAAGTCCCTGCGAGAGAGGCAACCCAAACTTCATACAATAGATGCGGCGTTGCGTACATTTAAGGATAATTTTCAATTATT
>JAGDQP010000672.1:57610-84342 GCA_022664845.1 Lepisma saccharinum
TTGAATTAATCTTATGAATCGGAAAATAAAAGCGTGGGTGCTCTTGCTTACCTTATCATAAAATCATAATATCTAAGAACATCCACGCTTTTATTTTCCGATTCATAAGATTAATTCAATTTATTATTTTTTACTCTTAGTCCATCTTAAAAAAGCGAGCATTTTAAAAATCCTTTTTAATAATTTATTTTACTAATATCGTTTGATAAAAATAGCATTTGCGTTATCTTATGTGATATGCAAAATGTAAATCCACCTGGCAGCAGGCGAATTCCTAAGTCCTCCTAAAACGAGAAGTTTATATGCTTTGAGATACAAATTATGCAACTTCGAGCCCTAATTAACTTTCTCAAATAGTAATAATAATAATTTTTCAATGTCACTACCTTGTTTTAATGGATATTTTTGTATCCTTTATTCGTGACAAACATCATTTGTGGATAACCGAATGCAGTGTAGCAAAACTGAATAATATATATGAGATAAACATGTTCAAATTGTTCATTATGCTTATCTGATATCTACAATTTGCAACATTGAATTCTATACTTCACCTATGTTTATTATGACCACTAGTTGATAACCAAATATTCAACAAACCAACATAGTGCAATTAAAAAAATGTGTCAGATTGGCAACACTGCTAATACAGTAATATTACTTTTAATTCCAAATGGGGCATCGTATTAATACAAATCAAATTCCTAAAAATATACTTGTATTTTTAATTATCGCTGATTATTTATCGAGAAATATTCACTTTATTTACCACCGTAAAAACAAAACAATTTCTAAGCTAGAACTTTGACTCCCTTGTATTTTGAAAACAAGGTAATTGTTGTAAAAGATATCATACGAACTTTTTCTGTTCTTTTGGTCTTAGCAATAAGTCTGCCAACGTGCATACGGTGTTATCTGGTCTGCCCTTTCATTTAAAATATTTTTAAAGAGTTGCTTCTCATTTAATCTATTACGTTAAACAAATATTTACAAACATTTAAATATTTTAGATCCCCTTAGTTAAATAAAGATTTACAAACATTTTAGATCCATTAAGTTAAACCAATATTTATTATCAATTTTAGATCCATCAAGTACAGTAGTTACAAACATTTTTAAATCCGTTAAGTTAAACTAAACATTTACAAACTTTTTTAAAAAATGGCTGTTTGTACACATCTTTTCTTAAATTCTGTTATTTTCGTTTTTAAAAAGTTGTACATAAAGTGGGGGAAAAGTTTGTGACGTAACCTAGTTAGTTCGAAACCTAGGTGCGAATTTTGTGATTCAGCATGTCCTTTTAAACACTTCCTGTGCATATTATGCTCACCTTACGTCATAACAAATCCAATTTACTTATTTTCGTATCGCATTTGTTGTAATATATAACTAGAAAAGTGACGAATTTGCAATGTTTGACTAAAAGTCAGTTCATTAAAGCAACTTAGGTCATACACCTTAGCCATCCATGTTTTACTTCAATTTTATAATTGCTTATTCAGTTCGATGACATTTTAATTAGTTAAGATGCATCCAATTATTCTAATCGTGTTGTTTATGTGCCTCCGGGCTTATGACAAAATTCATCACATGTCCTTCCTGGGTCAGGACTCTTCCGGTACAGGGTAGGAGCAAGTAGAGACCAGACGCTTTGTGTAGATATCTTACCGCATTTACTTAGTAAAACTGGCCAATATTGCCGGAAGCTGGATTCGAACGTGCATGGTTCAATAGTACCGTTTGTAGTCCGCAACCGTAACCGCTAGATCACAGAACTGAGTTCTGATATTGACACTACAATCTTAACCTTGTCATTGCCCAGCCTTGGAATCTGAACAAATGGACTAAAAGACTTTCTTCTATTTTTAACATTCTCTGTTGTATTGTGTAGCATTTGTACAACAATACAGCAGCACAAGATATATTGAAACAAGTTTTATCTATAAATGGGTTAGTACCTTGGCTGGAAAAAGTTTTAAATCAATTTCGCCAAAACAGTATTTGCTTTTGACCTTTTAGTATATCGTGAAATGCGATTGGCACAAAGAGTGCCTCCAAAATCACAGAAACAATTTTGTCAGTTCTACTCAGCAAACGAAGGTGGTAAGACGTACATTTAAATATCTACCGTATGTTTTTACACTGTAAAAAGTTTTCAGAAAAGACCCTGGAGAAAGCCACCAACCTAGCAGCATAGAAGGTTTCAAATATTTTGCTGATACAAACCAGACATCATCCTGTTTCGAAGATAAGAGAGTAATAAAAAGGAAACAAGTTGGAGCTGTAATTCCGTTAAAATTGCAAAAAATCCTTGATAACATTTTAGCCACGCAAGCATATTTTTTTATATAAAATAGGTTGGCAACACTGACGAATTCTGTACTTAGGTACGGGAAAATTCACAGTACTTGTCTATTGTGTCCAATAATGCTTATGTTAAGTTTGGCGCAGCTAAGTCTAACTGAATGTCACTAATTTGAATAGTTTTTCAAAAAATAGGTTTGCAACACTGAACTGTTGCACCAATCAAGAGTGTTCCTTCTGCTCGGAGCTAATCTAGTTACGACCTTTCCAACGACACCTGAGCCACGTTTCTACACCTTATGGTTCATGATATATAGTTTTGGGCAGGAGTTGGCAACACTAAAACAGGGTTGATGGGGACAGGAACACATACAGAATGTTTCTATTATGTCAAATAATATTTATACCAAATTTGGTGCTGCTATGTCTAAGAGAATGGAAGCAATTTAAAGAAAATGACAAATTTATTTGGTAACACTGGTAAGTGGGTTGCTTCGATACGTAGTTTTTTTTGTATTGTGTCGAATAATGTTAATGCCAAGTTTAGCGCAGCTAGATCTAATTGAATGGAAGCAAATTGAACAATTTTTAATGGGTTGGTAACACTGAGCTACTGCATCAATCGGGAAGATTCTACTGGTCCTAAGCTAGTTTAGTTACAACCTTTCCAAAGACATCTTACTCATCTCTCTATCCCTTGTAGTTCCTGAGATTTAATTTCTGGGCACGGTCGGACCGACATCATGAGCGGGAATAGAAGGTCCCTTTTACTGTAGCTTTACTATCAAGGGATTTGAAACGGAAGCCTAAAGTGGGACTCAAAATCGAGACTTTGAATTAGAAATCCAACGCATTACCAAGTGGACTCAGCTGGCATTTACAAGTAAGTTTGGAAACAAAGCTGTATAGAATGTCAGAAATACGTTGTCCACGTTGTCAGAATTTCCAGGATTTTTCTCAGTTTCAGCAGGCAAATAACACCTACACGAAAGCTCTGACCGCTACTTTTGCACAAAGCAAAGGTATATTGCAGGTCCAAGAACATTCCTCGTGAAGTGTGGACTATGCCCGGAATACTGTAGGAATTTTCTGACCTATGCATGGAAAACGTTCAGAGTTACGAAACAATCATATAAATATATTCTAAATTCACTCTGTTGGGAAAAAGATGAACCAGAACATCTGACAATCACTATTAGTTGCATCTATTCTCTTACCTTTCTCACCGTAGAAGTCAGAAGTAAAATACCATATCATATTTATTACAGTATACACCTGTCATCTACGTTCATTCTAAACAATTATTGATATCAAAAAACATCCTTGACTTTTAAAGTAAGCCTCGTATATGTATTAACATAAGTTAGTAGGTTTCCTCTGGTTTAACGTTTTCCTTGTTATATGATTGGATAAAAATCTTTACAGACATAACTCTTACTAAATTTATTCTTTCCATATATTTCAAACTCCCTCTTAATGTTACTTTTAAAAAGTTGAGAAAAGTTTTCTCCTGTTGTATCAAGTTCGTTTTCAGAAAAATGTGTTTGGTCGTTAATGTTACAGTCTGCCTTCGACCATTTTTTTCTTTTAGCTCTTTGACGATGATAACTTATAATGGTAATCATAGTTCATATATTTTAAAAGGTACATTTCGCCCGTCCACAAGGCGCCACCTCGCGCGACTGAAACATCCGAACAAAAGTAACGAACAGAAATTGGCGCCAGAACGTCGGTGGCTTTCGTCAAGCTTCGTTAAAGTTCGGAAATTCAGTTCGACGGAAAAAGGGGGGTGTGGGGAAGAAAGAGGGAGATAAGAAGGGAGAAATACCCAGCAGCGTAGAGCTAGAGGAGTGAACGAAATTTCAGTAGGGAACGGGCAGGGAGAACGGAGCGTTACTCGAGTAATCGATGAGTCTGCCACGTTCCACAGAAGATGGCGCTGCTATGTGGCGGGACAGGCGGAGTGTCCACAGTTCCTACTGAGACAATTGTGACGTCTGTGAAATAAGGAAGGCGGCACGAACTATTTTTACCCGCCGACGCTAGGGGGTGTTGTTGCGAGTTGTGTTGTGTGACCTGACATGGACATCTTAGGTAGTGTAACCTCTTTTTGGCTTGCCAAATCCTTTCTATTTACTCTCTCTGTTTATCTTTCCGTGTGTGCTGTGCATGGCTTTTCTCGACGTCAACATCTCTCTCTGTTTCTCTTGATCTACTTAAAAATTTCCCTCCCTCTCTCCCCCCAATTTTTTTTTTTTTACAAATTTACCGCACTATCTTTTCATTAAATATATCTTATATTCCATGTCAATGCATGCTATTATCAATATACGAAAAGAAATCTCTTCTATTTCTCTTCTAAAATGGGGAAAATGCTATTTTTCTAGTTCAAAAGAAAGGAAACTCTAGATCGCATCATGCAGCAATGCGACAGAACCGCCGTTGAATTGCCTGGCTGCGTGTATAACCGCCCCGTCCCGCTCCCCGCCCTTCTTCACTCTGTGAGCCACTCCCCGCGCGTCGTTCAAGAGAAATCTTTTGACGTAACACTGTTTTCTGTAGCGTTCAACCGCAGCAGTGACGTTCTGTCATTCGACATGGTAAACAAAGTTTCTTTTTTATATTTATTTTTGTACATAACATGTTACTTCCTCTTTATATTTCCTGACAGTTTTGCCTTAACTTCTCCTGTGTGTTGGGAAGTTCCTTCACAGAAAACTTCCCTGTAAAGGAACGAAAACGTAAAACACAAACATCTGTATAAGGATGATTTTATGAATGTATTAAGAACAATAAATATGATTACATAATTTCTTAGTCAACAAAATAATAGAACAAAAGAAAATAGTATTACTTAATATAACTTTTAATATCAAATTTGCGTTTCCAGAATATTATCACAGTACTTAAAGCAGACTGGTTTCTCCATTATATTTTCTTAACGTATAACACATTTTCTATTCCGTTTTGAAGTTTCAATAAGCCGCATCATCAGAAAATTTTAGTCATATCAGAAACGGTAGTAGAATAAATGAAATGTGTTATATTAATATGTAGATTGGATTTAAACCAAGACACATGAATACTACAAAGAAATTATTATAAACCATTAAAAAAGCTGTCTGAAATCGCAGGCAAAATATGGTAAAATCAAGAAGCACTTGCAATATCTGTAAACAAAAAAGCAGCCGGTGATAATATAATTACTCTAAGCTTTTGTGTAACTCACAACATAGCTGAAAATAAGGTTTACTGGAGTTTGGTAATTCTATCGAGAACTTGTTATGCGTTAAATATACTAACCAAAACCAACACGTAATTATTTAACGATATAGGATACATGGCTGGTGTACTGCATTTCTTTCATGCTCTAAGAATCTATTGTTTTTAAAGTGCTCACAGGCTAACTTTAGGATAATGATTCTCGTAAAAGAGTGCTTAAAACGATTTTTCTCGGATCAATTTACATCAAATTTCTGTTCAGTTATGAGCAAAATTGTCAGGGACATATCGAGAAATAGTTCTGGAGAGAGTCCGGGGATCTGATACATGAAATACGTGTAATTAAGACAAATTTCCTTAATATGTTTCTTTATATGAGATCTTATGATCAGCTAAGGCCTAATCCCGTCACATGTTGTAGGCACGTCTTAATATTCTTGTTAGGGGGTAGGAATACGGAAGACAGTGGGCATGGTCGTAGTCTAGGTACCATATTCGCATTCGCCTGGAAAACTACAGTCGGTATGGATGGAAGCAGAGCTTGATTTACGTGGCTTTCTAGTGCTGATCCCAAATCCGCGACTTAAGCCACTATACCACCGAGAACAGGTCAACATGGCTCCTGTATTCATTGAAATTAAGTGTCTTTTATACTTTCAAGAGTGGAACCAGTCAGCAAGAGTAATATGCTATCTCCTCTACTTTTAAGACTCATTCCTAATGAGACACGTCAAAACGTGTTTTCGAGCCCTATTTAGTCGCTTACCGTGCTCGTTGAAATGCTGTAAAAACTAGTATAAGTACATGTGACCAAGAGACATATTTTGTTAAATGTTTCAGCGTGTTTAAGTACAGAGGTTTGTAAATAAGAAATTCTTAGTTCCATTCTGTCATAGTTATTTCAAGATTTTTTTCACCCATCAATTCTTTAGTTCATTTTTTTTTCCATTCTCTTGTTAAAAATTAAGGTTACGATTGTTCTGCATACAGGATAACTTTACCTATTTCCTTACATTAGAGCGAATAATGAGACGTTATTACGATGTATCTCCACTGTGCTGCGAACTGTTTGTAGAGGAGACAATATACACTTTAGTTCTGCTATAACAGTTGTAGGTGATTTTGTGAGGAAAAGGGGATGAAAAATATAGGTAACTTCTCGGATATGCGTTCTCCAGAACGTGAGCTAATACACTCAATCCCGACGCTTCAGTGGTTAACGCAACGAGCCACGCAAGATTTAAACCCGCTGCCGGTCATCATGAATATGGTGTCGCAGGAGTTTCGCCAGTCTCACAAGACGGATGCTAAAATGGTAGCTCATGTAAGGTCCTGGCCGCTACCTTCCCTATGCCTACCTCCGAAAGTAATCACCAAGGGGCGTCATCTTGCAGATATGAAAGGTTTAGGACAAAATTGTTTGTTCAGTCCATAAAGGAAAGTTTAATCAATAAACGAAAATATTATTTTCATCAAAATATAAAATACCGGTAACATTTCTTTTAATTTTCTATTATGAGTAATTATTGATGTTACTTATGCCCCGCTCTAATAAGCTGTTAAGTGCAAAATTTTAATGTATCTACGCCTCAGGTGGAGCTTGAGCTCGGAATCCTCTGGATCGTGAAAAGAGTCAGAATAACTCAAATTACTCACCTACCACGGTCGGTTAAATAATGTTCTGATTTGGAAACAAATCAATTACAGGCTAAACCAACCTTACATTTCGCTGATTTTCTCTTTCTCTCTCTCTCTCTCTCTCTCTCTCTCTCTGAAAAACAACAACAAAGAACAATTTAATATTTTATTTAATTACTTCTCTCTCTCTTTATTTATTTATCTATCTATACCTCTCTCTATCTCTGTGCAAATGAAGTGGTGGTGGGGGGCGTATGTTGACCCCAGAAGACACAAGAATAAGTTGAAATCCTCGATGAGTCATCATGATATCAGGATCTTTTCTCCTACATATCTTCTCTCCGTCGTTAGAAACATTTCGTTTCCGAAAAATTAAGATGAAGTATAAACCCGTAAGTTTTCTCTATCTTCTACTTAGACTAAACTGCATTTTCTTTTTCTTTCAAGTCAACTTTCGATTCTAATTTTCATCATTAATGTGGCGATAGTTATCGAGATTCGTCGATAAGTTTGTGACTCTATGAGCGCTCAAATCAGCCACTTAGTAAGGTACAAATCAAATTAATGAATGCAGTGGTTTAGTGGTTACGGGTGCGGACCTCATATCAGCGCTACTGCGGCACAGAAATAGAGACACGATGCTGGCAATAATGCTGGAGGTTTTCCCTCAGTTTCACCATGTGAATGCAGGTATGGTAACTTGACGAAGGCCATGTTTATTAACTCCCCCTTTCCTGCTGATGGAAGAGCGATCGCCTAAGAACTTCGTCTCTTAAACATGTAACGTGCTTAGGTTGTTTGGACCATAACGATAAATTAAGTTAAACAAATGAAGTAGTGACTTTCTTAACGAGGAATTCGTTGCTGAATTTTTATTACCCTTTTTAAAGTGTGTGTGTGTGTGTGTGTTAAATAGCCTGCTGAAGGTTTCAACACACAAAGTAAAACGAAACCGCCGTTTCAAAGTATAAACAAGAAAAATGTTCTTGGAGGACGCCGACCAGAAGGCATGGCAGAAGGGAGTTGCGGCATGAAAAAGGTTGAGAAACACTGGTCTAGTGGTTAAGGTCTGGATCGGCATTGGAAGAAAAAGATACCGCTTTCAGTTAAACTGACAAGGCTTTCTCGTGACTTCCTTTAGTTCCACTAGGCGAATGCTTGAAAGGTAGCTAGACAAAATACCCTGGATGTTACCTCTCCCTTTCCTGTTCTCGAAAGAGTATTTTGCTAACGAACGTTATCTATCATATGCTCAGGCTATAGCTTCATATTTACTAGACATTGTCTAGCCCATAAATGTATTCAATCGTACACGATGGATTAATCTCTAAATAACCTCTTAATTCGCATTAACTCGTTGTAGCTGAAATTTTTCGCAAATTATTGCAGTATAAATAATGTTACATATAACAACTACACTGTAAAATATTACACTTTTCTTCTTAAAATGAGTCATCTTTTGAGTACTTATGTACTGCTGTACAGGATGTAAAATATATTGTGTGAAACAATATACAGTATTTTGATAAACTCTAGAGCATATATATTTTTTTATCAAACATTTTTAAACGTATAACGAAAAAGTGACTAACTTCAGAAATGTGTTGTTCTCACAGCAAGGTTGTTAATCAGGTTTTATACCCCTCCTACGTCACTACGGGGACCACGGTGGCTCAATTGGTAGGGCGCTCACCTCTAGTACTGGGGTCGTCGCTTCGATCCCTGCTCAGGCCATGTGGGCCTTGTGATGTATAAACACTATGTGTCTTCATTTCATCATTTATCCCATCATCATCAAACGGCCTGAGCCTAAGTTGCCTAAAAGCCTGACAAATTAAATTCAATTCCTATACGTCGCTTTTCTACTTTCCTAAGCTACGAAAACTATGTGCTAAACCATTCTAACCTGGAAATGTGTACAAATGTACAAAATTCGTTGAAAAGGGATTGAAGTGATGAACATTTGTATCATTCAAAGTGTACAAGAGGTGTATTTTTTACAGTGTAACTTACCAATGGACCATTGTTAAGTTGGAATATCATTGACTTAGCAGTTGAAAGGCTACATCAGCCGCATATTCTGATAAGTTTTTCCAGGATTTCTCCTCAGTCACACCTGGCTATTGGCGGGATTATACCTTCAAACTAGGCACTGGCCCACGTCCCTTACCCTATACCGGAATAAGTCAAAGTTACTTTAAAAGCTATATAAATAAATGCGAATTTATAGTTTAAATTAGTTTAATTTAGCAAAGATTTGTCTGGAAACACTTTCTCTGAAGAATTATATGTATGATCAAAATGTCTTTTTGATACTCGAGGAACGAGGAAACTGTCATTAAACTTATACAAAACTTTTGCAAGGAGAAACCCGAATAAACTGATGAAATGCGTCTATTATTCACCAGATGGCAGTTGAAATAACAAACAGAAGCAAATCATAACCGAACTTCGTATATTTTAGAAAAAATAAAATAGTAACTTTGTATAATTGTATTTCTTACTTACAATTATTTAGTTTAAATTTATATCAAACCGCACAGGAAACTTAAGATAACTATAGATAAAGTTTTAATACAGATATGTAAAAATTTATGACGATTCCTATTATTAAGAAAAGGTGATCGATCGTATTGCAGAAAGTTCTGTATGTCTATCCAGGTTTTTCCATAGACTTTTGAGTTGTTATTTTAATCATTTATATGGGTCGTTCAAGAAGTATACTGTAATTTAATCGGTCAAAGTTTAAAAGGAAATATCTGAAAGTAATTAGCACATATCACCTTTTAACATTGACCGATTCGATTACAGATTAGTAAGACATTTTACTGCAGTGTTTGAAGTAAATATACTTTCATTTAGAAAGCCAAGTTCATAAGTACAACCTTTAGGCAAATTGCAGTCCAAACATTACGCTCAGTACTTGTTTTAGCTTATAATATGTCTATATATGGTTCTGGCGAGCTCGTCTTTACAACCTTCTCCGTTAGTGGAAGTCAGTTCAATTCTTACACAGGTGGCTTGAACATGTCCCTATAATATAGTAGTTGTATGATAGAGTACTAAGTCATTCAGTCCCGACAATGAAAATGTAAATTTAGTACGTAAACACCAGGCAAATGAAACGTTGATATCTTCAGCCAAGGTGCGGACTTATTTGGTTTTACCTATTTCCTTTTTATGTCAAGCAACGTTGTACTGTACGTCCATAATAAAAGGGCACTATTGCTTGATATTGCCTTTGAATATAAAACAGAATTGGACATTCCTTGTTTTAATTAACTGTGTATTCAAGGTAAAATAAGCATTCATTTTTCACTAGAGTAGAGAATGGTTGTGCATTGAAGTTGCAATACTGGGTGCTTTACTCTCCACACCAGAAGACGTAGCGCCCAGTGCTTAAAGTAAAAGATTGGCAGAAAGTAACGTTACTTCTTCTTTTCTCCCGCCACGTCTATTCCTCTCCCTCCATCCTCCCTCCCCCTCTCTCTCCCGATGCTTTACATGTATATGAGGACCGTGGTTGATGGAGTATCGCAGTTTTCATCTTTCTCGAGTTTACGCATTATCTTCTACGTCAGCTTTGGACGACTAGAACGCCGTTGTGGCTGTGCTGAGAACTAGCACTATATTTGAATACGTTAGGTTTTTCTCTTTCTTTTTGTTTTACCCAGTAGAAGGCTACGAACAAAACTGTTAACCCACGGCTCGCTTTCGTTCATTTCACGAGTAACGCTCCTTCTAAAATAGACTTATTTTTATGAAAGGGGGGCAAGAGGTTTGCATAATTCTGCCTTACTTATCTCGCCGCCTTTTGTCTATATTTATACAGAGAGCTTATCAAGACTGTTTGGGTAGTGAAACTTCATGCAGTAACAAAGATTGCTCTAGTACACTATTTGCTCACTAGGTATCGTCTTGGTTGTCTGTGCTGATATTGTACTATTACCTCACTTACAGGCTAATAGTTTTAGAACTACTTGGAAAACATGTTTTAGAAGTATATAATTAAAAAGAAGAAACTTCAAATTCTTGCATTACCTTTAAGTAAAATTTCGTTGGCTTTACAAGGATGTAAGTTCTTGCTAATGTTCATTAATTATTTGAATTGAAGAATATAAACGCAATAATATAAGGAAAGCATTACGGAATGACGTGTAATTATCATGTATAGTATGAAAGTAAATTATTCGAGCGAAATGCCAAAGAATAAGTTATCTCATGTACGTACATGCTAATGCATTGAAAATTAAATCGTACTGAACACTTATGTGGTTCACGTTAGATGTTCACAAGGAGCAATTAGTGTAAAGGGTTAATTATTAGTTACTGTTTTCTCTGTACACATTGATACAATACCTACTTTAAAATCTATATGTCGATATTAAAGCTATCATAAATAATAATTTTGATTGTTGGAAACAAACAATATTATTACTGTAGATAGTCCTGTGCTGGTGTCTGTAACTCAGATAAAAAAAACGCTACCTTTCTTCTCTTTTGTGTCGTTCTATAGACGCTTACAATCTCTAATCATTTCATGTAAATTACATAGGGTGAAGCTGCTTCCCTAACCAGTATAGAGATATAAAACACTTGATCAACTAACTGCTTAGATATAGACTATTTTTGTTTCGTAACTGATGCCTTCGGGCTGGCCTAGTGAAATCAGCTGTTAAGTTTTGGAATTCCACGAATATTCGAACCCGGGACCTTGTGGCTCGTGAACGGAAAGCATAATGCCTCAGTGAACTTGCTGCTCAGTAGTAATCCAGAAAATGTAGCGATCTACAACGAGACATTTATAGTTGAGTGGAAAATACGGTAGTTTTATAATAAAACTATTTTTTGTAGTTTCTAATGTGTAGTACTCGTTAAATATGTTTGTCTACTCCTGTATGCTTTCTTTTCAATTCTTAGAGTTTTATTCTCCACAGATAAAAATAAATGCATTACTGTTGTGCAACTATGATTGGGAGAGCTAACTTAGCAAACTACAGGTACAGAGCGATCGTAGCTCAGTTGGTAGAGTGAGAGCGGCGAACATCTTGACTGAACCTTTCCCATACTCTATCCAGGCCTAAGCCAAAGATGCCTAAAGCTATAAATAGAATTTAATGCAATTCCAGATCTCATATTAACATTTATCATCTCGTGAAAATATCGACTGACATTTACATTTTTCATGAAGAAATTATTGTATTAATCTTACAATATATAGTAGGGTGAAGTGACTCTGACCGTTTTCAAGCATCATCAGCTATATATTAAAATAACGTCACAAGAATTTTGTTAATTTTTCGGAACTTCAACATTTAACCAAAGCATCTAAGAATCTTATCCGTGCAAGAACAACGATGCGTTTTCAATGATAGAAAATATAAAATGGTGAACTATGATCAGTCATCCCATGAGTGGGTTGAAACTGAACAAAAGTGGGGTGACTTTAGACAAATATATATACGCTAAAATAGGTTTATGAATGATGCTAAATTCCTATATTTACTTTTAAAAAAGATGTAAAAATGAAAATGACTACCTTGCAAAGTGTAAGGTTACATATGTAAGTCGCGACATTTTAGGTACAATCTTTACTAAATTGTGAACTGCTTTAACAAAAGCTCTACTGTTTCACAGAGTATAATAATCTAATTAAGGTATTATAAGAAGTATTTGTGTCTATTACCGTTACAATATTATACTGTTAGCTTGATGTATCATTAGGAAATGAATCTAGAATCTGTTCTTACAATTACAAGATGGAATAAAAATAAAAGGAAATAACTGCAGCATCCACATTGACCTTAGTTCTCTGTGCCAACACATGTTACATGAAACCATATGCGACACATTTTATACTGAATCTAGTCTCCCTTGGCTGATAATCCAGCGTACAATTAAGATTTAACTCACAAAATACACATTTATCGTTAGCAATGTTCGTTTCTATCGATGACTGCAGTTTCAATTGGCAGGCTTTCTTCTGGTTTCTATGATACGCTGATAATTATCGTAAGTATTCTGTCAATTGTTTGTACTGTAGCTTGTTAATATTAAGAATTATTATTTTCGGGAGTCTTGATTGCAGACATTGCAAAAACATCTACAATAAACAATTCTTTCACCATCGTTCAGTCACTCCAAACGCACTACTTCTGCAGTATTTCTCATTGTAGCCAATAGATGTCAGGCGAAGTCAACGTTGTCTTCTAGAAAAACAAAGTAGCATGCAATTTGTTGAAACGCGTTTTACTACACTCGTCCAGTATTTCCCAACATTATGCGCTATCTACAACCTTACAATCCAATAATTATTTTTATCAATACTACAAACTTCGTAACAGTTTTCTTTCTATTGATCCTTCCAATGAGATTCAGGTTGTATGTGTCCGAATTCCAAGACAAAAGCAAGCATTGATGTACTTATGCAATGACATCTAGTATGTTCTCAAACAAATTAAAAACGTTAGCGTGTTCAGAATGAGCGACCACGACATTCTACAACGTCAATAGTTCAATAAAATTGAATTGAATTTGTCATATTTGCCTTTTGACATCTTTGACTCAGGGCGGGATGAGTTAAGTAAAGGATCGGCAATGTATCGTCCAGGGTCTTTCTTAAGGTACCACCCCGGTAGTCGCCTGGTGAAAGTAAGAGAACGGTTAGTAGATATACTTTGAAACGGAGAAGGTTTCGAAATTTAACACAGTAATGAAGATTTGTCTCGTCTTCAGAAGCTGAGTATTTACTACTTCCATCAATGTATATATAAAAACAGAAGTCCTGACTGACATATCAACGCCTAGACTAAATGGTTTAAGATGGAAATATACAATTTATACAGTGCACGGGTTTCATGGCGTAAGGTACCACTAAGAACGGATTTTTGGAAATTCGGCTTTGAAAGGGGTAAAATGTGGTTGGAATTATTCTAATATTATAAATTCTAATATAAAATTGGTTTTATGACGTTTGGAAGGAAAACAATTGTGGAAATTCGGCTTGAAAAGAAAAGACAAAAAGGTTGTTGTGACAGACTTTTCTGATGGTTCCAAGAGGAACGCCTGCTGATGAACTAAAGGCGTGCATCACATCTTCATATTTATAGCCTCTTATCAACAAATTATGCCTTAAGAAGGACGTGAGAGTCCACATAAATGATGGCATAGCGACAGGAAGTTTTTCTGATATCATTCTCGAAACTGGTGATGGAGAGGGTGTCTACTTTTGAAGGGAAAATAAGTTTACATCATCATCTAGGTCAGATAATAACCAATGTAACAGATCTTACATCCAAATGTTATCCCGATATGCAGAATATTCAAGCGAAATCCACGGAATAGTTATGTGAGTGCAATTTTAACACCGAAAAACAATGTGGAAGCCACAATAAATAAAATTCTCTTAGATTCTTTCGACGGTGACCAAATGGAGTACCGGTACGTAGACTCAGCCGTTTAGAGTGGTGATGTGATTTACTACCCGGTGGAATTTCTAAATACATTAAATCCTACAGGCCTTCCCAGGACATAAACTTCTCTTAAAAGTGGAAATATCTGTAATGTTCTTGAGAAATCTTAACCTGCCTAAACTTTGCAACGGTACCTGACTACGGGTACAAGCTCTCTCTAGGAATGTGATCTAGTCTACGGTGGTAACTGGTTCTGGTCAAGGCGAATCTGTGTTCATACCACGAATACCGAAAATACCATCCGAGTATACATTTGATTTTAAAAGGCTACAGTTTTCCTTGAAAATCATTTTTGCAATGACTATAAATAAGTCCCAGGGGCAGACTCGCAAGATATCAGGCATTGACTTAAGGGAGGATCACTTATCATATGGACCGTTTTACGTCGCGCACACTAGCGTATGGTCTTCTAACGGTTTGGTAATTCTAGCACCAGAAGGTACAGCTACACACATAGTTCATAAAGAAGCCATTCAGTAGCTTACTATGAAAAATATAAAGATTAATATTTCGAACATCTTTGTCTCTCATTTTAAAATAACTGGATGATCTGTATCTACATAACTTTAGTCTCGAAAGGAATATAATTTAGTAGAAAAATACAGTAAAAAGTAAGAAATAATAATAATAATAATAATAATAATAATAATAATAATAATAATAATAATAATAATATGTACTAATTCCTTACATCTACGCGAGCGAAGCCGCGGGCAATTGCTAGTTTACAATATTTGCTTTTCTGAAGGCGTAAGGTACAAATATAATTTTTTAACAATTCTCGCTCTTTTTTTAGTACGCTCTTCTTCTTTTCTTTCCCTCTCTTCTTTTATATTTTTATGTTGCTCTTTATATTTTTCTCTTTATATATATCGTGTTTATTTTACTCTGTCTTTTTTTGTGCCTCTCGATGCCTCTCTTTCATTTTCTGTCCTTTTCCTTTCATCGTCTCAGCTTTTCTCTCCTACTATTAACCTCAGTTCTACTCATTCTCCTTGTATACCTTTCTTTCTATCCCTGTCTCTCTTCGTTTCGCTATTCTTGTTATTCAAAGCAGCAAAAAATGAAGAAAAAACAAAACTAAAATACGAAAAAGAGAAACTCTTATGAAGCATTGAAGTTTTATAGAACTGTAGGTATGCTTTATTAACTTTTGAAAATTACATAGAATTAGGAAAATGAGTTAGGGAAACAGCGAAGTAAATGTCTGTCAAATTTTCAGGTAGAAATTCGTTCTTACATAAGCGCTCTCTCTCTCTCTCTCTCTCTCTCTCTCTCTCTCTCTCTCTCTCTCACTCTTACTCTCTCTCCAGAAACGAAACAAACGGTAATTTTAGGAAGGAAAACACAATTATAGACTGCCATTTTGCTTTTTCATTGCTTTCAAGTAGCAATTGCCAATTTTATTACTTTTGAAATGTTTTCTTCAGAGATTGGTGGTAATTGTTCCGTAAAAATTTAAGTACCTATTGAAACAAAGTCATTCTTATCTATGTTAGTTCCTTCACGCATATTATAGTTTGTAGGTTTTAGTTATAGGTTAATTAAAAACTATCAAACCTTTACGTTGTGTAAATAACATTGCTAATTAACTGAAAGTTTATTGAAAAATGAGAAATTATTTCTTCTAATAGAAGAATGATTTCAAATTACCGAGATCTAAAATGATGATTACAGTAATTGTAAATTATCACACAAATAAAAGCCAACAAACTTTTGATGACTCTGTAGTAATTTAATTTATTTCTTTATGTTCATTCGATTTACGATTACATTTAAAGAGAAAAACTCGTAACAAGTTATTTAAGCATTGATTTCGTTAAGCCGATTTGGAGATGTTAAATATTGCCGCTAGATGTCCATTGTATGCATTTTTCTTGTTAGTGAAAGTTCTGTCCCATATTGCATTTAGCTCAGTAATACCCAACCTACAGTCCGCGAGACTTTTTCTCAAATGACAAAGACAGAATGCAGCCCATAAAAATTTTAAATAGCAAAACACTATTTAAATTCTTTGATTTTAGCCTCTTGCTATTTTTACAAACATTAATTGTCTGTATGTGTGAAGGATATTCTTAAGTTTACGATATTAGCGTTTAAATGCTGCAATTAAATGACGCGGACGATTTGTATACTATTTATGTCAGTGGTTGCTCTGCCTCGCAAAGATCACTGGTCTAGAGTGAAATGAGGGACGGTTGAATTGAAACTTTAATAGCTACTAACACTTTTAATGAAGAGAATACTACTCCAGAAATTCAATAAGGCATAATATTGCGACGTAGAAACACTGAGCTATATGTATTTGTATGTTATATAAGATAGATCATCTGCCGTTATACTATCTAGGATGGTCATCCAGTGTTGTTAGGAGGAGGAAAATTTCCCATCAAACGGAAAAATCTGGCAATATAAAGGGCTCTTATATCCTACGAATAACTTTATTCCTTGCATGACAGATTGTTTCGTGATCAGTCCACAAACCTATTAAATTAAATGAATACTAAAAAGGCGATATTTTATAAGGTTCTAATTATATGTTTAGAAATTTCTTGTTGTCATGATTTTCCCCTGTTATGCACTTACACATTTCTTTCCCTGATTCCTGATACTGCTAAAGTATCTGATGATGTTTACATTCAAGACCATAGACCGAACTTTAGAATAATACCCTCGGTATGAAGCAGGAAAATATTGGTTTACTCTCATATTGAATCGCTAATTGGTATCGTTCTAACAATTCGTTTTCAAGAATCAAGGATTGTCCTACGGAAGTTTGTGGTTTGTATCCTGTACTCTTATACAGCACAAAACTACATTACTGTTTGGTGGGTTCCGTTCCTTTCAGGCGTTTTTCATTTGTAGTGTTATGAGACCACAGCTTAATTTAGTTAAGTTCTAAATTAATTCCTGCTAAGAAATCTAGGTAGTTTATATGGAAACTATATTTAATTGTAATTCACGATTGATGAGATAGCCTGCTTGGAGGTAAGTAAGCAAACAATGGATAGATTGGCTACCACAATAAATGTTTTTTTTATCACCGTCCTTAAACATTTCAAATTGACTGAGAAACATCTCTCACTTCAGACTAGTTACAACGATTGATCTTGGAGTCGTCGTAGGTACCATCTTCGCTCATTTAATTTTGATTGAAGTTTTCTTAATGTTCACTGGAAAAAAGAAGGTATGATTATTTCAACAGAGATCCTGGTCACTATCTTCCCTAACCTTATTCTAGGAAGAACACTCACCTAGGGAAGCCATCCCTCTAACTTATGAAGAGCTTAGGCGCAGCTAACACCACCTAGGTACAATGAAAATGCGTAATAAACTTTTCAGAGCGTCAGTTGTATTGGGAAACGGAGAATAAACATATGGATCTTATCAAGATTTCTAGCTAATTCGCATTTACAGGCTCTGTCAAAATCTAATGATTTGAACTGCCTTGATGAAAAGTAATTAGATGAAAGACTGGATTTATGTTCATACTCTGTTAAAAGGTGTATTTAAATTTATGATGTATAAACCAGTTTATGTTCCGATTCATCAACAAATTTTCGAAGTTGTGAACCGTATAAGAAGATTAACTTTTTTCGAGAAATTTACTTCGAGAGTCATTGTATACGTCATGAACAGACTTCGGCGTGGTGAGTTTCGCGTATCAGAAGATTTCTAAATTATACTGGAAAATTAGTTTCTCGTATCCAATGTCTCTACAATTGACAATCCTTGTGTTATTGTGGCAGCCATTACAAAACCTCAAAGCCACTGGGATCAAACATCTGACAACGAGAAATTTGCGGTTGATTTTGGCGATACCGTGCGTGAGTTGAGTGTGTAATTATTATTGAGATTTGTACTTTCATGTTCCGTTTGTTATATGGTTTCCGAGTATTTTCAAGAATTTTATTTAATTGGTTGGTCAAGATGTAAATGGAATTCAAGTCAAATATTCCGTGAAGTCTTGTCTTCCTTCCATTATACAAGTTGGGTCTTAATAAAGGAGTATCTATACGATTACTTTTATTTAACATAGAACTTGACCAATAAAGGTGATTAATTTATGGAAAATAAAAGCACTCGGTACAACTTGAGATAGAAAAAATCCATACTTTATGTAGATCCATGAATCCATGTAGATATGAATTTCGAAATCACTAAACGTCACAATATTTTACGAAAATAGTATTTTTTGTAATACTGCTAGTACTAGTAATTAATTAATAATAAGTTCATGAAGTTAGTTCCACCAGGCGAATGCTGGGATGATACTTTAAGTAAAGCTCTGGCCCTATTTTCTATACAACCCATCCCGGCTTGAGCCAAGGATACAAAAAGACCATAAAATAAATTCAATTCAATCCAAGGCATAAATGGTTACTATGTATGTACAGTCAACGACAAAAGTGTGTACCCAGTCGTAAAATTTATTTTCCGAATAACTTTTGAATAGATAGATCGATTGTGGTACGGTTTTCTGTATGTTACAGAAAATCACTTTCTCTTTTAAGTTACAGAGAACCGTATCCGAATCGGTCTGTCTATTCTAAAGTTATTGGGAGAAGAAATATTTTATTACTAGTTACAGATATTTGGTGCTGCCAACCTTCATAGGTCTATTTAGTATACCTTGCATTAAGTCAATAGCAGCATAGTGTCTTCAAGATCTGGAAGTACTGGGTTCGAAGATCTGGGCCTATCATTCTAATTTATGTTATCGATCGTAACGACAACGAGCAAATGTCTGAATAATATTCTGAAAGAAATCAAGCGCACAAGGACAGCAAAAGCTTGAAGGAGGTATATGATAGACAAAATCATCACAGAACGATACAAACTTTATTGGTTTTCAAACAACGTGAATGGTAATCGCTTTGTAAATCTACAAAGTTAGAACAAACATATTAAATATATGTTTATTCCATCCTATGTTCTTTTGTTCTAATAGACCGTATAGTAGTAGTGATGGCCCAGACTCAAACTACAGTTACCGAGTGGCCGTGGCTCAGTGGTAGAGCGTTGGCTTAGCATTCGGGAGGTTTTGGGATCAATCCCAGCGGCCGACCATCCTGACTGAGGGCTTTCCGGGATTTTCCCTCAGCCATATCAGGCAAATGCTGGTATAATACCTACAAAATAGGCCCTGTTATAATAGCTACATATAGGTATAATTCCTACAAAATAAGCCCTGGTATAATACCTACAACATCCTTTTCCCAGCCTATCCCGACCTGAGCCATAGATGTCTAAAGGCCTTAAAATAAATTTAAACTACGGTTAGATATAATCTCATTTTATATCTAGCTATGGCTGAAACTATTTGTGGGAAGGCCCTAAGAAAGTTGCTTATTTGAAAAATCCGTAATGGATAAAGGAGCATCCAAGACCTTAGGATTGGTACGATAGAAGCACTTACCTGATGAAACTGAGGAGAATCGGAAAAGCCTCTATCAGAATGACCCTTAGGAGGATTCAAACCTCCTTGTCGACACTGTACTGTTTCGAAGTCCGCGAGACTAACCACTAGATCAAGAAATTTAACAAGTAAATACATCTATCTTCTGAATTTATGCCACCATCTATTACACTATTTTGCATTCAGTCAGAACGTCTTTGTTATTCAGCCGGCCGGGTGACAGAGCGGTCTGCGGGGATAGCCATCGGCTCCAAGGTTCCGGGTTCGAGTCCTGGCAGGGACATGGATGTGGATTGTAACAGCTTAAGGCGAATTGTGACGGGCCGAAGTCCAAAGGTGCTAGTCTGATCCATATAATAATAAAGTTTCCCAAAGTTTAAAGTTTTTTCTTTTTTCTTTGCTAATCCAGTCTCAGGCTTCTCTTACTAGGGCTAACTTTTACAGTAGCTTTATAGGAGTATCAAATATGTTTTGTTTGCATTCCTAGCTACAAGATAAACAATAGACATTCTCTTTTGTTACAAATGTAAGCGATGGAAGTGGAGAGGAAGATGTAACAACTGCTGTTGGCTTTCTTTTTGTTTATCTTGCTCTTGTAGATATGAGAAATGGAAATGCAATTCAGACTACAAGGTAAAAGCTGCATGTTTAGTGGCTATTCAAGAATAATCTCCCTTTGTCCCCCTCTCTCTTTCATAATATTGCCTCACATACATTTCAGATAACACCTTTCGCGCCAAACACTTTCCAAATGGATTGCGAGCATTACACACACCCACACCCAGACGCAACTCTACAAGTTGAACAAGTTAGATAACCTACAACCGTACACTTGTTTCCATTTGAAAAATAGAGAGAGGAAGTCGGTGATGTATGGTAAGGTAACGTGAAGTAATTTAGGCGTTTTAACACACACACACAAAGCGTCTGCTATTATATTCTATTGACTTAAAGCTTGTGGTCGCATATAGCTGAATTTTATTGGCCACGTATTGTTGTTCTACGTGTTCACAAGACTGGTGTTTCTAAATGTGTTTGAGTGGCACCTTCTGTTGTAAATGCACTCTGCGTGGTGTCACTGAATTAAGTTATCTACGTAATGTCTTTCGATTTGCTTTTGCTATCAGATGCACGCACTTATTCAAGTGCTTGGAACTACGTGACAAATGGTACCTCAGTTTGTACTACGAGTTGTTTAAAATTATTTTTCGATGGAACTTGGTACACGTATTGGCTATTTAGAACTGATTGTCATAGGTTGCAAGGGAGGGGTAAACTTGTCTAACCAAAGCAAGGAAACGTTCCTTTGAAGATATTTCAACACTTGCTTAGTTTACGAGTTGGAGACTCCCAAAAGTAGTTTGGCATTTTCACAAATGGCGTAATATTTCTACAAATGATGCTTTAATACCTGTTAGCTTATTAATCGCAATCAAACGTGTACATCATTACATTGATGTGAGTAAACGTTAAGATTGAAACAGTGTCATATAGTGGGTGTTTACGAGAGTTTCTTGTCACGGCATTAACATTTCTCAATAGACAATTATGGAAATTTATTGTATTGTACGATCCACCCTTTAATTATAAAACTTGTTCAAATACATGTAATCGGTACAAATTTTTTGTGCTTTGCTAAGTCATTATTCTTGCGGCATTATTAGCAGTTCGAGGTATCTCTTTGTATTTAAAATAGTAGTGGAAAATATTCAAGTTCAGATTTCATGTTCCCCATTAAACCTATATAATCCAACTATTCCTAAGACAGATTCAGAGTTTTAAATCTTGGTATCAGTATCCTGACCAATGTTGTAAAGAATGCTAAAGCAATCTGAAACAGTATTGTAATTCCATTTGCAACTGAAAATGATGTGAAAGCGAGAAACGTTTGTTTCTTTGGAACTTCTTTTAATATAATCAAATGAGTTCTGGTTCCTATTTCGGTACACGATTCCCAAATAAATTCTGAATCAATTCCGCTTTGCAATATTTCAGTCCTGGACTTCTGGTATACTAAAAGAGTTTTAAAAAATCATATAACTCCTGCAAAAATCGTTCTATATGATTTTACATTGGATTATATGTGGTAACTTTGTTCAGACCAAATCAATTCTCACAATATGATCAAGCAGTTATCATTTGATCATTGGAAAGCTACATCATGAGTTTCTGTGGGATAGAACCAGTTGTGAGGATCAGATACAGATACAAGGAGGATATAGAGATAATGCCTTCTGGACTATCGCCTGCCTCAGACTGGATTCATGTAAGAGAGCTTTGTGTCCACTAACCAACTCTTGATTAGGCGACTCAAATTTGAGACTAAGATTTAAGGATCCGGAGATCCAAAATAGGCTATTCTATAGCCGTTTCTATGCTGGAACTGGAACTGATTTTCAACTATAGAGAACTGAATATAGTGAATTGCGAAATACTGTTCTGTTACAGTGCTTAAGAAGAGATTATCGTAACAATTTTCTTACATATATGCATTATTCTTTCAATCGATTCAAGCAGCGGTTCCAAAATAGTTTTCCAGATCCCTTTGGTTACTTTTCCCCCTGATTTTGATTCCCTTTTCCAGGATTTTCCTTTAGTTCCAGGGCGTAGTAACCCAAATAGTGCATTTTATGGAAACGAAATGGTCGATTTACGTATAAAGACTCCTCTCCAACCGAGGTAGTTGATTAGTCTGAAGTATTAGGCCAGCGTCTCCAAGGTCGCGGGATTGAATGCCGCTCAGACATGGCATTTTGTGGATTTTAACCATCACTACACTCATCTAATGGCGAAGGGCCAAAGTACTAAAATGGTCCATACGAAATAAAGTTTATCCCAGGGATTCTCGTAATTGACGTTACCAAAAATCAAAGTCATTTTTTTAAGATTTATGAATATACTCTTGACAATAGACTTCATAATATTGCACTCTTAATGTTTATTAACGTACAAAAATAACGATAGTGTGATACTAATAAAATTTAAGAAAGCTTACGAATCATTTATCAACTACATTTGAGGCTGTCATCTGGAAAATTCTGCAGAGTTAATAAAACTCTATTTATAACTAAGAATAATTGTTTCATATATGACTACATTGAAACATATTACGATAGAGAGACATAGGAATGCAAGAATTTCTCTAGAGTCACTTAGTAGACGGTACAAGAAGAAAAAAAAATGAATACATTTTGTGAACAATGTTCAAGATGGTTTCTTCTTCTCTTGCTCTTTGTCGCTAAACACAGTAAATTTGCTGCTATTATGGTAATAGAAGTCCTTATTTAGAAAGCATTAGCCAGAAATTTCCTTAAGAGAAAATAAATTATCTTTTTTTGCTCTTTCTTTCTCTCTCTCGGAAATGATGGCAGAGACCAGGAAGAGGATAGAAGTAAAATGGAAGACAATAGAGAAAGAGATGGGATGAGACAGGGAATCTTCTTCATCTTCTTCTGCAAACGAGGTTGTTAAGAGGGGGACGGAGTAAAGAACATCTTCTTCTTCCTTTTTTGCTACAGTATCTTACACTCAATTTTAATTTCTTTGTCAAGAAGTTTAGAAAAGCGACTTTCCTTGTGTAAAGCAGGCCCATAGAGCGTTGGTTGTCTTACAAACGGGTAGGAAATTATTTAAAAAATTCCAGCTATCCTTCTCCCCGCTCTCTCTCTCTCTCTCTTTCTCTTTCTTTTGCTTCTACATCTTTTACCTATTTTCCTTGCTTTCACGTAGCCCTCTTTCTCCTAAGTCTTTCAATCCTGTTTTTTATCCTGTTTCAACTAATCATCGCCAAATACGCTTCTTTTTTGGCGAAAATAAATTACAAGAGGGAGAGAGTGGAAAAACTCGTAAAAAGGAGTGGAAAATTGGATTTGCTATGGCGTTCTCTGTCGATTCTGTCATGTGCACTTCTTCATCACTGACCTGCCTGTTCTCCTTTTCTTCCAAAAACCCCTCCCTTGAAATTTGATTTGTTAAATGATTGATTGTAAAATTCCAATTAATTTTCAATTCGAAATTAAAATCTGTAATACTTTTTTTCTTGATAACTTACTGAAATTGTTTTTTTTTTTTTAAAGTAAATTGCAAAACAACAAGTTATATACCTTCCGTAATAGTGTACCTAAACCTATTTATTTTTTTCTGGTAACAAATGATTCACGTTATATTTGTTGCTACATAACGTTGACGAAATGATGACGTCATAGCATAAATATGAATACCTGTTTAATTGTTCTCTTCTAGGTGTTTAGTTATCTTTGCATCTTCAAATATGTAAGGGATATTGTTATATCTGCTGCTATAATTTTAGCGATTTTGCACTCGCTATTTTCTCTTCGAACAGAAAAAACAATATCGTCGTTTCCATACTATTTAAAATGTTGGGAAAGCTCCAGTTATCCCGTAATACTTAAGAGAGTTGTCAGTATTTGCAATTATCTGTTGTAATCCTCGGAAAGCACCGTCTACTTTCTTTTTTATTCGATGGTCTCAGTTTTCAGTTGCAGTGTGATTTGTGCTCATGCGCAGAAAGGTAAAAGTTTTTACCTTCTTTTCTTTAGTTCACAATGGTTCGTGGTGTCCTCAAATCGTGCAACATTAATTGAACTTATTTCCCGACGTCATAGAATGATAAAAGTTTGCACAGCGACGTAAGTCGGGTGACAATACAATATTCCATTATTACTTTCATATTTTTCTATATATTTATATATTTTGAAAGTATATTTTAATTTTTCTTTTTAATGCGGACCATAAATACTAGCCCTCAACGATGAAGAGTTTAACGGGTTGCAGAACACTTTAGGATTGGGTCACAAATGATTAGATCGAATACCGAAGTAACAAAAAAATAATAAAAAAGACTTTTGAAAGACATACTTTTCTTAAAGAAGTCGTGCTAAAAAGTAAAAATAATTTTGTTTATGCATGATTAAAAGGAAAGATATGGCCGCGCAAATTGAAACATTTATAAAGTTACTGTGTATGAGAGCGCGCCCTATGCTTTTGATTTTAATCATGCAT
Organism: Lepisma saccharinum; assembly: GCA_022664845.1. Lineage (NCBI taxonomy): Eukaryota > Metazoa > Arthropoda > Insecta > Zygentoma > Lepismatidae > Lepisma > Lepisma saccharinum. The sequence goes on from JAGDQP010000672.1 coordinate 82,688, forward strand.
AAACAAACTTATTTTATTGTAACAACACGTCTAATTCTAATAAAGTGTTTGCTGCCGCCATCTTCATCGCTTGTTTTCATAACAATAGGAAATTTGCTCAGTGAATAGGGATTCTAATTCCTAATTTACACTTACAAACGTGATTAAAACATGGTGTAAGTCGAAGGAATATCTTAGTTTATGTTTTCCGAGTTCGGGAAACGTAGTTCGGACATTATCCTGTTTTTCTCTAGTGTTTTCTTATGACTGGCAGTTTAGTCCAGTCAGTGAGTCACTGTATGTTTAACTGAACAACCTGTGTTCAAATCTTGCTTCAGGCTTCTGTTTTCTCTTTTGCTGCCATTATTCCTGCAAAATGAATAATGACTGGTTTTTGTTGGGCAGATTATTAGAAATTTTAGGCAGCTAAGGTTGCCTAGAATTTCTACGGAATGTTTCGCAAAATTTTTCAAAGGGTAACAGATGCAGCTCTACACGAAATTTCCCCAAAAACGAATGAATGTAATACATATATAGCAAACAGATATAATTGTCATTTAGAGTTAGTAATGTTTGACCAAATAAAATCTGTATCTTCTAAGCACGAGATATACTATTAACGTAGGATCCGTATCACGGTCGGGTTTGATTCAGAGATATGGTGAGGAAGTATATACCAGGACTTCTTTTCACTCACCACTAAATTGTTCTTTGCACCACATTCTATCTTTCCTATCAGGTTACTGGATAATATAACTTGTCCACAACAACCCTCTAAGAAAGTTGAGATTAATTTACGTGTCTGAGAATTTTAGTTTACATTTTTTAACCACAGCCAATGTAAAGAGTGAGAGAAGATATATCTTGGCATGCACGTTTTTGTAGAAACCAGTGTTAAAGGAGTAGACGAGGTCATTGTGCAAGTACCTGTCAACGTTGTCCTTTCTGAAACAATGAAATCACTGGAAAATTTCAGCCAGGGAATCTGTAGCAGCCTTCATCCAAGTTTAGTCTTTTGTGTATATATAATAATGATTGACATCCAAAATAGATGGTTACAACGTATTTTAAATGACAATAACTTAATAACCCTCAAAATTGCGAGATAGAATATTTTTTTTTAAAATCTACTCTTTATAACAAACAACCTAAAGATTTTAGAGTTCCGTCGATATATTCATAAATAACTAAAGAATAATTGTTCATTTTATAGATACATCTGTAGTTAGCAACTGACTTCCATGTTGAATGGTGCTACCTTCTTTCCCTAAGTAGTTGGTTTCTTATCCCAGCAAAAGCTTTTCCATAATGTCAGTAATGCATTGTGCTACACGCTTGTTTAATTAGTCAATTTCTGGTACTCAATGAATACATAAAATATTTCCTTTACATTAAACCTTTTTTTTTCATAAAAGAAATATATCAATCAATACATACGTACATTTTCGTTTTTCATAAAATCTATGAATGCATCACTTTCCGCTCTAACTTAATAATAGCTGCATATGGTTTGGCGGTTGTGTATGTTCATATATTCAGTTCTATGTGTGAGACTTGATAGCAAATGTAAGGAAGCTTAAGATAGAGAGGAATAATTTCGTCCCGTGACGATGTCTGCAACAAACACATACGGTTGCTAGGTGACGGTTTCCTTTGCGTGATTTCTGTTATGCATC
>JAGDQP010000672.1:84742-140826 GCA_022664845.1 Lepisma saccharinum
GACGGAAGTGTTCTTACTTATTATTTATTTGATTTGCTGTTATTCGCAGATAAAACATATTTCTTGAGCAAAAGATATTGAGGAATAAATTATTTGTGGTAAATGCAATACGGAAGTTACTTTCACTACTTCCAGTATGTGCTTTTATTTAATAATAAGCGTTCCTACATAGGAGTCTGTGAATCACTTGATTTATTCTTTTTATTATTAATTAGATAATTAGACTTTATTGATTTGACAGTCGAGCTTCTGTCTAGCTGTCTGGTTAAAGCTCTTGCCTTCTGTGCAAGCGATTCCAGGCTCGTTTACCTGATAAGACTCAAAATTTTGATATTGACCCAGGATTGCTATGCGAACTGGAAGCTACTTAAGTTGAGAGACTTCGCTCTCCAAAGTTGGATAAAAAAGGGATTGTGGGTCGCTGTGCTAACCAAACATCTCCTGGTACGCCAAGGTTTTGTATGAGCTATAGAGCCAAACAGTTAGTTGAGCCAGAAGCACCTTGCTAGCAGACGAATATTTATTTAAAATTAATTTCCAAATTATTTGCAAAAGACTATTGTTAATCCGGACATTCTGTGCACAAAGGGTGGAGAGTATCAAAAGTGCAGGATTGCTTAGAGAGTATAGTCAAGCGTGGCTATTACAATGAATGGCGTGACCCCTCGCTCTTTGCTACAGATTCTTTTTGCAGCTGCACCGTGTTTGTTATTGTGAAGTTATGTACAGTGATACAACAAACATCTAATTCTTTATTTAATTTAATGTTTCAAGTTTATATGTGCACTCTGTATAACAGATATCGCGACGATTGATGGCAAATCTCGCAAAGCATTACGGTCTTGATTTGCTTCATTCCTTCCGATTGATGTAACCCATTGGTCAAAATAGTTCTGAGCTACCATTGATATATATTATTACTCACCTTTCTTACTTATGCGAATTTTATTGTGTTTTTTTCCTTTAATTACATCTTGATATCTTCAAATAAATAATAATAAAAACTTATTATACATTTTCTATACAAAATTTCGCTTGACATTCTCATTTTATGCTCTGTAAGTGTAAACAATACTTATGTAGACCCTATAGCTAAAGAAAAGATTAACAAGACTATATTTAGGGATTATTGTGGCACACAACGATTGCTAACTTAACATTTTTACTGAATCTGTTAAAATAAGCGTAACGAAATAAGCTTGCATCAAAATATAACAATTTGAACTTCTTTTAACCCCTTCATCTATATACAACCCAGACAACACAAGTGTAAATTGGGTGGACTAGCAACGTAGGGGTTTAAAACCATTTTTTTAAAAGTAGAAACTCTGGGCTTTAAGGTTAAAGTAAAGCAAAGATCTCCCAACAAAAGATGGCAGCACTATCTCCGTAAGATAACTAAGATAAAATGAATTGTATGGGTGGTAACAGCACTATGGCTTACGCCCTTCACGAACTATATCCGTATATGTCTAAAAGAGCTTCATTGTGATAGGTTTGGATATCCATAGCAGCAATGAAGCGATTTCAACAACGAACGAGAAGGAAAATAAAAGATCGGTACGGATAGAACTCTTGAATTTGTTATGAACTTTCTTCCCTGAAAGTTTGAACACTCTAGGCTTGAATCTGTAGAAGCAACATTGAAATTTTGCGCAACGATAAAAATACATTAGACATATACGGAGTTAGTGCTGCCATCTCTTTTTAGAGATCTTTGCTTTATATTAACCTTAAGTCTACAAGCTTAGGTATTTAACTTCAATAATATGTTTGATCAAATTATAACCAAATTTTCAGATGACGTATAATGTAGAATATTTCAAAGTTAAATAAATTAGTTAGTATCATTTGGTTCAGAATCTTGAGATAGTATATTTGCTGTCTTCTTTCGGTAAATTTGAACTGCTATCTGAAACCAAAATTTACTAATAATTATGCATTACAGGAGATACTAATTAACATGTCGAAATGATTTTAAAAAATACATTAATCTTCAGTTGAATCAATTTTACCTATTCTTCTGGCGCCCAGCGTGGGGCTTTGAGATTAAGGGTCACATTTTTTATTATTTCTTTACCATGTTACGCTCTGTATTTTGGAACAAATTCATTGTTGTACTTTTTGTTTCTTAGCTTTTATTTTTTAAAGAAATTTCTTGAAATACCTGCTGTAATGTGCTAATTAAATTGTACATATACATTCAATTATGTAATCCTTATTTAATATATTTAAGTGCAGTAGACCAAAATATCTTAGATATTTACTTGAGGGAAAAAGAACTATGAAATATAATGGAGAAAGGGAAGAAAAACAAGACTGGTAGATGGTATTCTTGTCACGCGACGTAAGAGGAAACGAGGCTCCCTCTGTCGGGGAACCAAGCAGCGCACGAGACGTCGTGACTCTATAACGAGAGGAATCTCGTAACGAGCCACGGCTTCTCATCCATCCTTGAGGCGCCCTCTTGTCACGTGAATGCTTACTTGGAAACATCTCCGCGTGACAAGAATCTGATCATGGATTCTCTTTTCGTTTTCTTCTTCTTTCTTGCCTCTCAGGGCCAGGGTCGCCATTATTGTTCTGGTAAATAAAAATTTCTTAAAAGATCTTTCTTTCTATTGTTTTTCTTCTAATTTTAGCTTTTTCTTTTTCTTTTTCCAACATTTACCTGACAGGCATATTGAGCATCCATCCAAGTAGTTTACACGGAGAACGGGTTTTAAAATAACATAAAATGTTTACCATGTGATTCTGTTTTAAAGGTTTGGCAACCCTGTAATTTAATGATTTTCATTCTTACAAACTACTAACATTAGGATTATAGTTGTTTACGTAATGCGATCGAATTTCTTAAATGATCTTGAAAACATTTAAATGCAGATCATTCACTGAAAACTGCAAATGCACGCACTTAAACTATGGAGCTGTTACGCCACATCTCCCACCTCCCCCCACAGCACTTTCTTCCATGAATTTTTAATTTGTTTACGAATAGACGACTGCGTATACTGAATACTGATAGAAGCACAAGAGTGTTGAATTATTAACGATTGCTGCGTAGAAGCACAGACAAATTTAAATTTGAATTTATTTATTTATGGCTCTTGCGCATTTTAGGCTCAGATCAGGATAGGGTGGAGGAGGATGTTGGAAAGTAGTTTTCCAGGGTCTAGTTAATAGGTACCATCCTGGCATTTGCCTGGTATGACTGAGGAAAAAAACAGCAGAATAGGCAGTCGCTGGGATCCCGGATATAAAAAATAATAGCTTATAAGTGGATAGTAAGATATGTTTTTCTGTACTGGCAGCAGTGTCTTCGCCCCATACTTTTAGTTACAAGCACGAAAGACGTCGTCACGAGTTCAGGTACCACCGAGGTTTATTGAACGGAATGGCTCGATTCCACTTTAACGAAATGTATTGATTCCAACCTTAAAAGATCACCAACTTATTTAGGATGTTATTGTCAATTTAAAAAAAAAAAACTAGAATTGAGATATGTTTCTCGAGGAGATAAAAGGTTCTGTTCTGAGTCTTTAAAATAAAGCCTTCAATTCAAGAATCATGTCAAATTTAATACTTTTTCTGTGCCATGCTTTCTGAAATCAAAAGGTGTTAGATTTTGTGGAATTTCATAATGTTGCTGAAGTTTATATTAACATTGTCAATTAACAAAATGTCACTAAGTCGTGCAGTCATTCTGCCAGATCCCCATCCCTGTGGGGGTTGTTACCCCCCAAATTCTCGACAACACACCCAACGTAAAAATATTTGCTGTTAAAATGGATAGAAACCGTGTAATACCTCATTTCTACCCTCCCAATTTTGACTTTACAACCTCTCCCCACAAACTGAAACTCCTGGTGGATTCCCTAAGGTGTAGCAGGAAGACAGTAACGGTAGCTCTTTTTTGATCATAGATTACCTTCGCTACAAAATAGGAAAGTGCGTCCAACAATTTCTATTTCCCCCTTCACATGTAAAAACATTTGACTGAGAAAAATATTTGTTGACGAAAAGGAGGTCATGACGTGGTTCAAAGAATTGGCGAGAGAATACAGTGACTTGAGAATACAGAAAAATGGATCTTAAACATGTTGGACTCGGTGGAGATGATTATGTGGGGAAAAAAATATGAACACTGGAAACTTGAGTGACAAGAAAGTTTCCAAAATCCAAGGTGTATACTGTACAGTCACAGACAAAATTATGTACCTAGTTGTAAAATTTCTTCTTCAAATAATTTTTAAATGGATAGAGCAATATGAGTACAGTTTTTTGTAACTTTCAGATTACACGAAACCATAATCCAATCGATAAATTCATTCGAAATTTCTTCTCCGACTGAGTAAAAACATTTGGCTCTGACTATACAGTATAGAAATACTGAACCAACATTCAATATAGATTTAAGACGAACATGGCAATTCTTGCATTGGTTCGTTAATTCTATCAGTGTTGCCACCTTCGTCAAAATTTTTGTAATCTAAGAATTCTTTTCGTGACAATTTTCTGTGAATCTAAGTGTATATGTAGCAAATTAAAAGTCAAAGATAGAAAAAAAAAATACTTATTTACACCCTTATCGCCTTTGTAATTTTTGGTTTACCGACTTGACCCGTATATATACGATACTAGTATTTATTCAAAAATGCTATTAACGATTAGCCTGAAACCAAATAATTTTCCAGCTAAATGGAATATTTGAAAGATGTATTAATTCTTTATTTTCTCTTTCATTTAGTGGAATAAAATTCAGTATTATGTTCATTTCTGCCCATCAATTTACAGTTCAGTTTTTGAACGTTCTATTCGTACCTCGCTTTTAGAGAAACGGAGAGAGAGAGAGAGAGAGATGTATTCCAATCCTCTCCACAACCCCTGGTATCCTGTTCTCATGAGACTGAACAAAATTACACAGAGTTTGTAGCGTGAAGCGTGACTACGTTTTACCCCTCTGATTTCACTTTCAAGCTGGGTGCTAGTGTGTGTGTGTGTGTGTGTGTGTGTATGTGTGTGAGGGTGGGGTGGGGATGTTCGTATGTCTGTATTTTGAGAAGGGAGAGTTTGGTGAGTAGGTGGAGGATTTAGGGACTACTGGGCGTGACCAACAGCTATGCACATCCAGTTGAATGCTGGATTATTTTATATGGAGAATACTATGTTATGTCTCATAGGGATAGTATTTCAACGTCTGGTTTTATCTCTCTTTTTTGTAATTTTTGTCGTTTTGTATGCTGACGAAATGAAAAGTGCTAAAAATATGTATGTAGGGCTAACAATATTTATAACGCTAGCGGAATATGGAATAAGTTTCTCTCTAAAATGTTTAATAATTATTATTACTACTAATAAGTGTTATTATTTATTTATTTTGTTTTCTATGGAGTACACAAGCGTTTGTGGCCTAAGTCCCGTTATCTGCATGAGAGATGGCATCCTCCACAAATACTTTTCCGGGGCAAGGAGGGGAACTTTAGCAGTTATGCCTTTAAGTATCGGTCTTACGCTTTCTCCACGGAAACACTTAGGAAAACCCTGAAAAAAACCTTTGTCGGGATTGTCAGCATTGTGATTCGAATCTCCTTGCGTCCCCAGTACTGCGACCTTAACCATTGGGCCAGGGGAGTTAGGTGAATAATAATAATAATAACTGTTCTGACCAAATGCAGGAGGTTTTTGGCAAAGTGAGAGTGTTGAAGATCACCATTGCAGTGCACATGATGGAGATGATGTAGAAAGGGATCCAGACTTGACTTCTAAGGGCTAATGTCCCTACCGGAATCGAACTCAGTACCCCTTAATTCCAAGACAAAGAACAATACCATGTATTCTACAAAGGGCCCAAAATATAATGCGAATTAAATCTTATAGTTTTTGCTCTGTAGTAATAAATTATCTGTTCATCTAGCTCCATGATCTTGAGACGATGGCAAATAAGCAATTTTATATCCACGTTTTGAACATTACTTCCGCCGACAATCGTGGCATTCTATGCGGTTCTTTTCGAGTGCTTCTCAGCCACAGAGGACAAATAACGTGATTGTACTTAGATATGTGATTCATCAAAAAGGTGCTTATCTAATAACTATGAACGGAAGAAACCGGGTACAGACCGCAGGAAAGAACTTTTTTCTTCTTCCTCTTTTTTCATTAACCATACTGTAATATAGCTCAATATGTTTCGACATTATTAGATTCCATTTTAGCGTTTATTCCAGTTTTAGTAAAATTTTGTAATAGATTAGTTTAAGAAAAAAAATGGTGGTGTGGACATATTTAGGAAGAGTCTTAAGCAGTGTTGATGACATTTAATATTCAGGTTTAGATGTGTCAATATACTCCGATTTCCATTATTCGATATACAGTATTTGTGTCACCGGATGTAACAAAAGTGAATTACCAATACTTCGACATGATCGCACATATGTTCATCGAAGGTAATCAGGTATCTTTCACCTGCAAAGTGATTCACTGAGATTGTACAATCAGAGCCGTGCATGTTAGTCTGTAAGCAGCTATGGTTTATCGATGTTATCAGGTGCCATTTACCACAGTTATGCCCTGTGTTCTAAACCTGGATCTACAAGCCGCAAATTAACGCCGTAAGCAGATATTTAACAATATATTCAGTGGGGTTTCTTAGTACACAATCTCGACGCAGTCAATGTCCTAATCAGTTTAGTTTCCTCTGCTTTATTGTCTCCAGTATTGTCCGTCTCTTGCATACTCCTTTCTAAATTTCCTTATTATGCATATTCTGTATCCACCTGTTTTATATTCTTCTCAATATCCACATTTCGAAGGCTTCCAATTTGTTTCTTCGCTCTTTCGTAAAGTCAAGGTTTCCTCTCCATATGACATAATTCTCCATGCAAAAGATTTCACTAATCCATTCCTTAATATTCGTTCATCCACCAACAGAAGATATTCTTTGTAATGAATATCTCCTTCGTCAATGTTATTCTTGTCTTTACCTGCTTTTCACATTTCGTATTCTCACACTTCCAAAATACTTCCAAAATGCCGTGGTACCTGTTAATCTTCAAATTTTGATGTTTTCTATGGTTCCAATTGCTATCTATCCCTTTCGTTTTCTTTTTATGTTTAGTTTCATTCCATATTCCTCACAACTTTCATGCAGTTTTTTCAACACATTTTTAAATTAACTAAGTCACTAGCATGCAGTGTAAGGAAAACGAAGCGACAGAAATAAAAATAATAACCATTTTCGGGCAAACTTTAGTCGTTGGGAGTTGGAAACACTACTTTTTATGAAACTTCTCATTTAAACATCTGCTTGGAAAAAGTTTCCACTCGTTTCCTGGCTTGGAGAGAAGAAGAGTGGAATGAAATTAAATTTGTTCCCAACTGTGATAAACACCCTGGGCAGGCACGACCTGGGCGAGGCGCTCTGGGACGAAGGAAGAGCAAAAAAAAAAGGAAAGGGGAAAACAAAACAGAAGGACTAAAAATTCGTACTCTACATGAAGGAAAATAACCAGATATGAGAAGAAAGAATGAAAATATCATCATTTCTTTTTTTAGAAAAAAAAGGTTGATGTAGCTTTGTCATTATCTTGACAACGAGTACAGTAACTTACGAGAGAGGGTTCTGTGTATGTCTCTGTATGTATGTGAACGTGTATGGGATGAGAGTGAGATTACATTATTTGGCTTACCCATTTATGTAATGGGAAAATACGTTAAAATTATGAAACGAAAAGCGTGCAAAGTTAGCATGTTATGTACCAGAACAATTGAATATAGTGACACAATAACAAAATATGTCATATTTAAGGAAATCATTACTGATGTATGTATATATGATGTCTCAAAGATGTACTAGCTAAGGCGGTAAATATAGGAATTTCGAAGAAAAAAATAGGACAGAGACATTGGTTTTTGTAGTCGTTTTTAAACTTGCAAGGATACAACCTTTCTTTATGGTACTCATGCAGTATATGCACTCAAACTCTAACCTACATTATTGTCTAAACGAAAGAAGTTAAGGGAGAAATTGTCTTCAAATTTGGGTATAGATACCGTGATTTACTTTTCTGCTTTCAATTTGGTGACGTCACATAGCCTTTTCACGTAGTATCTAAACCATAATCTGAGATTAATTTCTCTTTATCTGCTTTGGTGTAAGCACTAGTGTGCCATAGAAGCTGAGTACGCATTGTGCAAAAATACCGCGTTGAAAGGTTGTAAGAAAGATTTTACTCTGTTTCCATTTTCTCTTTTACTTACTTTAGTTTAGGCACTGGCATGTGTAACGGACTATACTGGTAATGAGGAGAGTATCGAACCCTGTCTTCCGTTCTGCCCGCCTCCCAATAAGAAGGGAGAGCCGATGCATTGGATACTTAGCCAAACGTCATACACACTATTGCTACATGTTATTCCTCACTGGGCTGCGTTGTAGTTACGTCGCACTAGAAAGCTGTTTTCGCTCCTGAACAACGTCAAAGAAAACTTTTTTTCGTCTCCGTTTTGCGCTGTGAAACAGAGTAGGGAGGAAATTTGGCAACATCGTACCGGCCTTTCCTCTTTCTCCGCAAACCAAGCCTAGTTTCTTTCCTCTCGCGACTTCATCCGGATCTATTATTTGTATACTTTAGTGTAGAAAATGAATAAATATTGCAAGAAAGTATTGTATCATCACCAGACTGAAATTGATCGAGTAAATTGAAGCACTAGCGTGAATTTTTAGTTGGAAGAGCCTAAAGAAATGACAATGACATGCCCGTTGTAGCATTATTGTATTATAAACATTATAAATTAAGGTTTCCTAATACAAATCTGAAGTCTGCTTACTTCAAACGGATGTGATTTACCCGCTATACTACGTATGTTAGAGACAGATGGACATAGTGTAAAACAAATGAAAGTATTTTTTGTGCTTGTGGGCCTGAGGTGGAGTGGAGGTTGCACTAAATATAGAAGAGGATGGCAACAGTGAAAATAAAAATGGCGAACAAGCAAGAGAAACAAAGAAGAGATACAAACTTTCACAAAAAAAAAAGGAACTGTATAGTGTATATGTTGATGAACATCTTTCTTTTAGCTTTTACTCCAAAATGGCGCTAACAGACTTTATGTACCATAGTTTTGTATACTATCGACCTGTTGTGGTGGTTTTTAAGGACGATGAGCAGATACACAGCGGTTTTGGCAGACACAGCAAAAGTTTTGTCGTCTAGGTGGCTGGATCGAATTGGACCGAGAGACCAAGAGGAATGTTTCGTACGACCAACGTTTCTACCGCGCTATGGTTAGTTAGGTTTGTTTAACTTCAGTTTTCTCATGGTCACTCTCCTCACTAGTGCCACAGTAAAGTAAAAGTTAAACCATAAAAAAATAAGAATATGGTTCGGTGATGCAATGCTATTTTGAAAGCAAAATATAAAAATCACAAGACAGAATTTCGTATTTCCGTGTGTGTAGTGGGGATGGACAAAATCGTTTTAAAGAGGTAGAAACCTGCTATGTACAACAGTCTTGAGGACTTCAAAGCAAACTTTTGATAACTTCTATATATTTGTACACTCAAATTCATAGATAATGGCCGATGTGATGTTTTCTTCTGAAATCTAACAACGCCGCACTAATATACCTTACAAACTCAACATCTGATACGTTAACTTTAAATTCATATCGAATATTGTTTCGAATATTTTGCAAGTTAATGATCTTAAGTAATGTACCCTTCGGCGATTTTTAATGAATTTGCGTGTACATTTTTTCACAATATCTCCTAGTCTGGAACACTCATTGTGTGCATCGAGCTTCTTCAATATGTAGAGAGAAAAAAAAACCAGGATAGTTTTGATGTGTTCTTAGTAGAGTGGTTGATAGAAGGAAAGGATTATTTACCAAGTCCATCTGGGATCTATCCTCGCTCTGACAAAATGTTTTTTTCTTCTCTCGTAGCTCTCTGAAACCGTTGAATAAAATTCTCCAACTTTTGTGAAAATGTCTTCAACGGTTTGGAACAAACATAGTTTAGTATGAAAGCCGTTTTCAATAAAAATTGCCAGTGAGGCGGAGCACAATCAGGGAATTGTGTGCATTTGCTATCGCTAGCTTCAACAGCGAGTATCCTACTGGGATGATAAATGCTCTGTTGGATGAGTTGCAGCGAGACCTTGCTAACGACACCTCAACCACCTTCCCACCCGTAGTATTTTCTGAGTTGAAAATTTCCTGCCGGAACTCGGGCCTCACCCCTGTGATCTGGATGAATGATACGGATTTGAACTCTTGACCGAGACCTTTCCAACGACATCCCAACTACCTTCCTAGCTCTTGTAGTTCCAAAGTTATAAATTCCCCTCTTATATCTCTGGCACCGGCCTTGCAATGTGTATGATACATACATACGGGTTTGAGTTTGTCTCGTGGAAACCTTTCGAACGATACCACAACTACATTTCTAGTTCTTGTAGTTTCTAAGTTGAAAGTTGTCGACGGACAGACGGACAGAGCGGTTCTATAATTCTTCACAGTATTTGCTGCTGAAGGTCTATTAAAAGTAAAAACTCTGTTTGGTATAAACTGGAGCTCCCTTTTACCCAATAGTTATAATTCTTGCTTACTATAATCGCGCTTCTAGGTTCGATGCCCAGTACCTCAATATAGTGATAACAATTAAGGATATTATTCAATTAAGAAACAGCGGACTTTGGCCTCAAAAGTCAGATAAATCGGCTATGAGGATAACGCTGCTCTGACAACGTGATACCCTCTTGTACAATAGTCACTTGGCAGCGCAAGACTGTCTGAAGTAATCTATCGAGCTATGAAAAAATATGATAAAAACTGAAAACATTACTGTTAACAAAACAAATCCTGTTTGACATTTTAAAAAAAAAGGTGTGAAATACATTCATAATTGGTATCGTTAACTAAAGAAAACGGAAAACTGAGCTATTGCTACGGCAATTTGTCCAGGACTTTTTTTTTCCTCTGTGATCTTGTGATATTGTGTGACAGATGTAGAAGTTCATAGCACATAGCTATGACAAACTTCAGTTTAATTAAGCAATTGATCTTACACACAACGACCTTAAAAATAACCTATAATAAACGAAAATACAGGGTATGTAAGGAGAGGGATAATTCCCATACTTTATAGTGCAATATGTGATCATAGCTGATCGATATCTTAAAAGAGTAATCACCTATGAAGCAACGAAGAATTGGAATTACGAAAGGAAAAAAAATGATTAAAATATATAAAATAGACAGTAATTAACATTATTAAGAAGAACAATTTTGAACAAATGAAACTAACAAGTCATATTCAAGACTTTTAAAAGAATATTGGTAAAGTGTTTCTACATTTGCAAATAATCAAACTTACAAACGTCCCCTTACTGTACCAGGGGTATGAATAAGTAGTTTCCGGTTTACCTAAGAGATGGCGCCAGCGAAAAGTACGCAGCGTATTCATTTGATACATACGTCATTTTGTTCGTCTGACATTAAACCAGAAACACACACAAGTTGAGTCCGCCAAACACTAGCGTCTTTGTTTTATCGTTCAGTGATCATGTCGAAGTTTGTGGTTGAAAAAGAACATTTGCGGCACGCATTGCTTTTCTTATTTAATCAAAAGCAAAAGGCTGTTGAAAGTCATCGTGTGCTGGTAGAAACATATGGTGAACACACTCCATTGATTAGAACATGTGAGACATGGTTTCGACAATTTAAAAGTGGTGATTTCAATGTGAAAGATAGTGAGCGCTCTGGTAGACCACAAAAGTGCGAAAACGAGCAATTGCAGGTGATATTGGAGGATGACCCAACTCAAACTCAACAGCAATTGGCAAAATCATTAAATGTGTCACAAGAAACAATCAGCAGACGTTTACGACCAATGGGGAAGATCAATACACTGGGTAAATGGGTCCCACACGATTTGAATGAACGTCAAATGGAAAATCGCAAAGTCACTTGTGAAATGCTGCTTTAACGCCACGAAAGAAAATCCTTTTTGGATCGAATTGTGACGGGTGACGAGACATTGATTTATTTTGAAAACTCGAAGCGGAAAAAATCGTGGCTTTCACCTGGTGAAGCCGGTCCTTCAACACCAAGGCCAAATCGCTTCGGCAAGAAGACCATGCTTTGTGTCTAGTGGGACCAGAGCGTTATTGTGTATTATGAACTCTTGAAGCCCGGCGAAACCATTAATGCACAACGCTATTGCCAACAAATGATTAATTTAAATCACACATTGATCGAAAGACGACCGGAATGGGCCCGAAGACATGGGAAAGTGATTGTGTTACACGACAATGCGCCGTCTCACACAGCAAAACCGGTGAAAGACACCTTGAAATCGCTTGGATGGGACATCCTTCCGCACCCGCCGTACTCCCCAGACCTGGCACCATATGACTATCGCCTCTTCGTATCAATAAGGCACGCGCTCGCAGAGCAGCACTTCAGCAATTTCGAAGACGTTGGAAAATGACTCGACGAATGGTTTGCCACAAAAGAGAAGCAGTTTTTCTGGCATGGTATGCATCAATTACCTGGAAGATGGGCGAAATATGTAGAAGCCGATGGCCAATATTTTGAATAAACCAAAATTAATTTCCCTTGAAAATTACGTGTTTTCTTTACAACAAAAACCGGCAAAAACTTATGGATACACCTAGTATATTAACACAAAGTTTTAAAATTGAAAAACATTTGTTATCTATGCACCGAGAAACAATTTTCTTAGAAATAAGATATCAGCATTCTTATTTACTTAAAATTTAGAGTATACCGGTTTGGAAATGAGATCAATTGTATTATTTCCAAACCGGAATGTAGTCATTTACTATCTCATTTATACGAACATTGTTTCTCGCTGCGCAGATAAGAATTTCATTTTTAATTGTAAGTAATCTTTTTTTTACTGCGTGTATGTGTTGTTTCACTCTATTTAATGCACATGGCTTTGATACTTATTTCTGCTATTTTTCTTTCCATTGTAAGAGACAATTCCTGTTCTACCGTTTCATTCTCGTCGCAATTCATTTACAACTAAACAAAGCTGTTGAAATAAAAAACCGAGATACAAAAAAAAAATACAAAAAAACATACTTCGTAAATAACACGTACTTTCGCGTGGGTAAAATATGAATTACAAGGCATCCCCAAGGGAATGTAATGGATCTAGAAAACGGAGCGGCCGCTGCTATGGTCAATTTGAAAATCTGAAAAGTCTCCACCAATACCCAGAGGTCAATTTCTCTCCTTGGACAACATACTCTTGAGAATTTCCTCCGGGTCGTGTCAAAATAAAAAGAGAGAACTTTATCGTCGTGATGTGATTGGATGGGAAAGTTAGTGGTGAAATTCAGTTGCGCAAGAGAGAAAGCAAAGAGGAGTATTGAGAGAGAGAAAGAGAGAAATATCACACCAGTGTTACCCAAAATCCCAACGTAATAATATTTCACTAACGAAGGAAAAATACAACAACGTCATCTAGAATCATAGTAGATAATGCTTTAAACCTGTTTTCCACGCTTTTCCTCTCTGAACAAAATGGAGGAGATTGTAAGGAGGGAGGGGGGTTCAAAACCAAAACAATTTCATTATAGTTTCTAGGAAATTACAATATATATAGTAAAAAAAAGTTTGAATCTATAAAACACCATTTTGGAGCTATGTGGTGGTGTCAATCGTTAATTTAAAGCAAAGTTATTGTTTTAATTTGTTATTGGACAAACTTGTAAACATGTATGTTACAAAAAAGGGGGTTATAACGGTGTCTTGCAGTAAATCTGGTGCTCTTCGGAGAGATACACAAGTTTTATGTTTCTCAGTGGAATTCTGTAATAGAAACTTTTCAAAATGTGCTTAGTACATGAAATTTTGTTTCATGATGAATTTTATGGCATGCCGACCAGTTAATTTGTTATGAGAATTGAGAATTTAAAGTTTTTCGTTTTGTTTACATTCCTATGGATAGTATCTAATATGGGGAACTCTGGACGCTTTGTACTTTCATATAACTCTACGGAAAGTGTACTCGCAAATTGGTACTGGCCACGGAAACCAAGCCAGGTCATAGATTGCAATTCTGAATAGCAGTAAAACCCTACAATTAAACGAAGTGATAATTAGTAATAAGATTGATCCTTTCGGCAAATTCAGTATTATCTGAAACATTAATTTATTGAATGATTTAGAAATTCGAACAATATTGTCTTCTTTTTCAAGACTCTAGAGACGGTGTTATCAATCTCAGATCCACTTTACTTTATTAGAATATATAATAAGACATATTTAGCATTATTTGTGCCTTCACGGAAACATAATTGACACTCAGATGAGTGGTATTGAGTTTTATACGATTATATTATATTAAGGAGCTTCTTTTTAAAAGAGCACATATCGAGTGACACAAATTTTACAATAGGTGTACACAAATGTCCTTCTCTACGAGGTCGAGCATTCTAATTGTATGAATGATCTAATGTAATTTCGTAGTTACTCTACTTTTTATGTTTGGAAACTGTTAACCTTTTATTAATGATTTTGTAACTGGAAATCCGAAAATGAAGCTACGTTTGCTGTATCACTTAAAGTTTTATCCGACAAAGGGAAAGGGACACTCCGTATACATGATATACTTCCAGAAATTGCGGATTGTGTTCTCGATGTTGTTATTCGGAATTTTCCATAACTAATTCATACACTGTAAAAAAACTATACCTTTGAATTGGATGTACAAAATTCTAGTTTTGTACTCCCAATTTATGAGAGGGAGTGGCTAGCCCAGAGATTCATATTTTACCATCGTTTTGTTTCTATTAATCAGTTCCCTCCAAAGAACTGGGAGGCAAGGAACCTCCCCTCTAAACCCAACCCTGAGCTCGCCACTGCTTCTCAAAAATTGGGAGTAAAAAATTGGAATTTTGTTCTTCCAATCCAGAGGTATAGTTTTTACAGTGTACGTTAAAATAAAGTTCTTTTCAGTAGGAAATAGAAACATGTCAAACGTTCATTCTTTTTTTTTCTTTTCGATGACAACTTATTTAAATAACAAAGGAAACAGCAGAAAAGTTTTTACTCAATAAAGACATGCGTTGTCTGTTACTTAGAACACCAGGCACCATCACTAAGTGATTGAAATAAATCAAAACAAGTGACAATCACAGAAAACAATGTCATGAATGATTACTGCCTGTCTAACGGACAGAAATAAGAACAAGAAAATGATCGAGAGACTGTGAAATGTATGAAAAGGCAATAAAAAAGTTTTAACAAAGAAACAAGACAAAATGAAAGACTCTTGAAACCCTTGTTTTTACCAAAGTGACCCTCCTATTTA
Organism: Lepisma saccharinum; assembly: GCA_022664845.1. Lineage (NCBI taxonomy): Eukaryota > Metazoa > Arthropoda > Insecta > Zygentoma > Lepismatidae > Lepisma > Lepisma saccharinum. The sequence goes on from JAGDQP010000672.1 coordinate 100,086, forward strand.
TTCGTTCTTTGAAGACAGTTTTGTATAAACGAACATGAAACATCCATTCAGGAACATCCTTTCTTTAGTGGTGGCGAAGGGTGACGAGGGGGGGAAGCATGTACTATTAGTTTCCGTTTGAGTTCTCTCGAAAACACCTTATTCTGCATAACGTTTTGTTGTTTTGTGGTTAGAAAAAGAAAGTAACTTTCGTTAGATGCTGTGATTACAGATTCTATAAAGAAAGAAAAGAAAATAACATTTTCCTTCCGGAAGAAGAAGTTTGAGAAAGGCCTTGTCACGTACCAGTCAGTGCTACAGGACTAAACCTTTTGCTGCTTAGGAAACTCCGGAAAGTGCCAAATCAAAAGAAATGATGACAAAGCGAAGGAAACGAGAGTTCAAGGTCACCCTGTCGTTTCTTTCCTCCTATTTCTCTGCTCATTTAGAATCAGTGTTGTCAGGTGGAGGGAAATTTCCCGGAAAACGGAAAAATCTGGGCCACATGAAGGGTAAAATGAGAGAAAGACAAAAATCGATAAATTTTGTTGAATCTTTTTGCCAATTTTTTTCTTTAAATTTTCAGTAAATTTGAAAGTAAACTTAGCAGGAGGGAAATTTTGTGACAGCAGCCTGACAACACTGCTTACAATAGAAGTCTTTCTTGAAACAACTTCCGACACAGATCTTTTCAGATAATACACAAAATGTTTAAAAGACAAAAGTGAAATGATCATAGCGTCCAAAATGTCAAGCGAAATTGATTACAAAAGTTTTGCTAGTCATGCAAATTTAACAGACATTAAAAGAATGAAGACGAACTTTTGATGTGTATTGTTACGCCGTTATGAAAAGTAATAGCGTGTTTGTGAGTGGAATTGGAGACGGTAACTTGTAGCAACTAGTTAACCCAACTAACGGCAGATGTCTCTGGAAGTATTGGAACTCAGTAGCTTGTAGAGAAACTAGAACATTTACAGAGACATTATACTCCGCTTCAGAAAGATGATATTATTATTATTACAAGACATAGTGTAACGTAACAGATTTTCTGCTTTTGAGATTTATGGTAACAATTTTGTGTTCTAAAGTTTTCCACCCTTTCCTCCTCCTCCTCTTACCACTACTGCTACTACTACTACTACTACTGGGGTTGCCACCTTTTGATGAATTTTGAATGTTATTTATCTCCTTTAGGCATCTAAGGCTCAGGCCGGGATAGGGATGGGGAAAGGATTCGTGGAGGTTTCTGCCAGGGCCTATGTTGAAGGTGTCATCCCGGTATTTGCCTGGTGTGACTGAGTAAAAACACTGGGAAAACCTCAGTTAGGATGGTCGGCTGCTGGGATTGAACCCACAACCTTCCGAATGCTACGCTAACGCTCTATCACTGAACTATGGCGACTCGATGCCACCTTCTGATGAATAAATTAAAGGACGCTTGACAAAAAATACGGGATAATACAAAAAAAAAAGAACACAGGACAAATCTGAAATAACCTAAAATAAAAGTAACTAATGTGGCCCTGGATTACTATATGACTACCTGTACAGTTTAAAACCTCTGTAATAATCAAGAACACAGAGAAAAACGTATTGCTTGCAAATGCTCACACTCCAAAGAGACTGGTGGGCCAGAAATGGATATTTCAATTTCGTAAGCACAGTTGCGTTTAGTATATGCACTCCAAAAAATAAAACCATGTGTTAATTCAACGCTTTTCGATGTTCCTAGGTGACCACCAGTTTTTGTGTTAAATCAATACAACCAATGGTGTTGATTTCGGTGATTCAACATAATAAAGATTGTCATACTAGTACTATCACAGTATTGAATCACCGAAATCACACAACAAATGGTGTTGATTTAACACAAAAAGTGATGGGACACCGAAAAATATTGAATTAACACACCTACTTTTTTGCAGTGTGTTATCAACTAGAGCAAACAGAAGTAGCGAGTATTATATCCTCACCCCCAGGTATCGCGTTGGGGCCTGGGAATGCGAAGAGGGTTTGCTTGCCCGTCTGCATAGTGAACAGTTAGCAAGGAGTCCATCACTACGTATTTGTTAAATGTATTGATATTTTGAAAATATATGTGTGAATTCACTACTTATAATACGGGACAACTACTGATAATAGGGACGGGGAAAATTTTACATAAAATACGAACATACTATACATGACAGGTGGCAACACTAACAACAACAGCTACTACTACTGCTACTACTACTAATAATAATATAAGAATAAAAAATAATTTTATCTTTCCATTCGATTTTTTTACAACGATTAAAACAATGTTTTATCTCACTGCCTTTTTAGGCTTCACTAGCAAGTGCTGTATGCTCTGTCTGTCTGTCGACAGCTTTCAACTCAGGATTTACAAGGGTTAGTAAGGTGCTTGAGGTGTCTTTTGAAAGATCTCTTTGAGGCAATTTCAAACTGGTATGATTCATCCAGATCGCCAGGCCGAATCCCATGATATATAGAAAGAAATTTTCAACTGAGGAACTACTTGGGTCATGACGGTGTTTGACTTGTCGTTGGAAAGGTCTCGGCGAAATGAGTTCTAACCCATACGAATAATACAGATTACAGTGGGCGGGGCCCGAAATACAGGAGTAATTTTCAACTCAGGACCTACTAGAACTGAGAAAATGTTTGAGTTGCCGTTGGAAATCCCTTAGCGCAATTTTTTCCAACGGAGCATTGATCATCCAAATAAGATATCTGCTGCTGAAGCTTGGTGGTTGTATATAGGCACAGTCCTCCAACTGGGCCCCGCCAGAGACATAACTACATTTTATTCCTCCCCGCAAGAGAGTACCCAAAATCAGAGATCGATTCGGACCATTGAGAGCATAGGGTGAAGGGCTCTCTTGGAAGGGTCACCCCCACCGGATTGTGGGGGTTTTATGCCATAGTAGTTACGCTTCACTTGTTCAATTATTGTTTTTTCCTTCGTCAAATACGACAACTTCGTTATAATCAAATAATTTAAAATTGTTTTGCTTATGTTCCTTGCATGAAAGTAAGTGAGTAGGAGGAAGTTCTTATTTTTCTCGCCAGGTAGCAGTATATGTTAAAAAAGACATCCCCTACCGTTAATTTTCTGAACTCGCTGAACAATTAAGAAGAAACATTGTTAGACAAATAGAAAAAGTAAAATCTTTTTACGGCGGACAGCATAACGAAACCTAGTTTTGAACATTCAGATTTGCAGTGAGATCAACGAACAACTATTATAATATTATTTTTACTAATTTTAAAAGACCTTATAGTTTACAAGTAACGGTAACTTGTTACATAGTATCAGAAAGCTCTATAATTACTAACACGCAGAATTTAATTTTTTTAAATATCTTTCTCTTTACATAATTTTAAAAATTAAATGAACGAGATTGAACAAATAATATTATGTGGAATGCATAGTGCATTTAACCCTCTTTTTCAGTCCTTTTAATAACAAGGATCTGATCGTAAAATAAAAAGTAAAGAACTGGTGTGTGCAAGGGTAGAGAAGGGGTGAACTGATATTAGGAACATTCTACCGGCAAAGACAAGCAAAGCCCTTCCACGCGATCAATGCCCAATGCTAACAAGAGCTTCCTGTATAATGAACTCGTTAACTGGTAGAGTTCCCTCAATTCTCAATTAACTTATGTTGATTTTAAGCCAAGAAGCATGTGGGGTATCTGTTTGTGTGTGTTGGAACACCGAAATTCCGGTTTCCGAGAACCCAACAGACATTGCATCACTAACCGTGGAGTAGCAATCATTGAGATTTGCAAACAGAGACTCTTCTTCCGTTTCTCCCTTAAGCTGTTTATAATCTTGTTGATTTTCCAACACCAAAATCTGATTTTCTCTTGGAAAGAATAAACCTTCCTCTAGGATTTACTACACCGTGCGTCTACATCTTAGACTATGATTATACCGTTATTAACCTCTTTGCATTGTTTTCTTTTCATATTAAACAAGCATGATTTTATTTTACTTTTTTTCGAAAAGGGAAGTATGTTAAGGCACTGTGTATGCTATAGAGCATTAGCGTTACTTTGGCTAAACCTTCTAAAATTTTAATACAGAGTATGTGAACTAGTTTCTTATTTGTAGCGTCTTCTAAACAGCCACTACAGCTCTTTAGGGAAAGTTATAGAAAATAAAATAGTCTAATCTATCTATCTGGATCCCTTAATTTACCTGTAGGTTAGGATACTTACTTCCTTTGAACGAAGTAGTTCGGAGCTCACATTACCAGATACTGTACATCCCGTTCTTAGAAGTTCGATAGCTTGTGTAGGACGTCAATAGTCTATTTACCTATCAATCTATCTATCGGTATCCTCGTGTGTCCTATTTCTCTGCACATTCAAGGGCCACGTTTCATGGATATCGAACACCCTGCGAGTCTTTCCATGGCCCTCGTACCGAAAAAACATGTTTTATATGAAGTCAACAAGTAACCAAAAGCGATGTGGAGGTATCAGTAGTCACACACTTATAGCCCATAAGTAAGCATCAATGTTGGAGCAGTTTTACGATTATAAACTGTTTATGGCCTCTGAGATAATGACAAATAGGAACTGGTTTTAAGAGTTTTATGCGTGAAATAAAGTAGGAATTAGTTTGAAGTTCCCGTTATGCTCTATAAATTTTGCATTAGGTCAAGTATAATATAATTCATAGCCATATTCAATCCACTACTGAATGATGCTTCTCCCGGAGGGAGGAGTTGGTCTACTGCTCCTACGCTAACCAGATGTTTTATGAGAGGAGAACCGAAGCTGTCAACTGTGATCGTCACTGTCTTTTATTCACAGCAGCTCCCCAATTTCATCACGATGCTGGGTAGGCACCGTTCGAGACCCTCTCGCTTTGGAAAAAAATCCCTTGGCATAGCTGGGAATCGAACCCGAAACCCCACGATGAGCAGTCAGTGACGATAACCATTAGACCAACAGGGCATGCTGTATATATGCTCCTGCCAAATTCATAATCTGAAAAGGATTTTTGTTCAATTAATTATTAGGAACTTGAGAATTATAGTGATTACCGAACAGTTAGGTGGGTCTACATATATTTATGGCTACAGACCTGATCAGAGAGGGCCTGGCATTACTGTAGCAACGGCATCCGAGTCGCCCGGGACTATTTTTTTTTTACAAACTTTAATTTAGTTTTACTCGTGATAGTTGTGAAGGAAAGAACTTGTAATTTATTTTAACTACTATTAGACTACATAGAAATCTGAAACTTTACACACAGTCTGAGAATAATTAATGTAACCTTGACTTTCTTATTGTTTCAGTAGTTTTCCAGTTAAAATGTGCATAGGTTACTACATGTACGCTAGATGGACCTAGAAATCATCATAACTTTTTGCTGGAAAATAATCGATTTTTGGTGCAATTATGTTGTTTTCATTTTATACAACTGTTTGCGTTCTTACACCTTAGTGTTTCCCAAACTATTTAGAATCGAGTCCTGTTTATTTTGTGAGTGCTAGTTAATGTATAACCCGGTTGCTTGCTGTAGTCTCACTTACACCGTAAGATTTACAGTTTCTTCAAAAATAAATTAATGATAAACATTTACTACAATGGCTTTAAGTGAACTACTTCTGCTAAACAATGTACGAACATTTGTGCGTTATAGTAAATAAACATTTATTGACATTTCAGTTACAACAATGAGTAAAAAGCGTAAAATAGTGTTTAAAACTCCAATTTTGTATGTAATACGTAGGATTGTTACCAAAAACCAAACAGAAAACTTAAAAAAATAAAAACAAAAACTCGTCTTACGTTCTACATTGTAATATTATTTTAAAATATATAAAAGAAACACTATTTAATTTTAAAACTCACTAGAAAAGAAGAGAATCAGCTTGTTATCCAATTTCATGTATTTATTAAATTTTAAGACTTAGGGCAATTCTGAATTGCAATCGTTCACAAGAAATGTGAGACTGAGGAAAAGTCCTGGAAAAAACTCATTTAAGCTGGCCGGCTGCTGGGCGCGAACCCAGAGACTTCTGAATATGAAGCTGCTACTCTACCAACTGAGGTCGATTGTCGATCATCGCAGATTATTTTGCAACCCTCCAATTTAATATCGATTTTCATGGCCATCTATTTTCACCTATTTTAACAAGGAATATGAATTATTAGTGAAAACCGAAAAAAAAACTGTAATGGGTTAGTAGAACATGAACTTACTATAAGGAAAATATAATCTTATAACGAGTTGCGTTAACAAGGAAAAACGCTTTCTTGACAACTAATCTATCGGTATGAGTAATGCCGCAGGTATGGATTATAAGGAATTACGGTTTAGATCCGACTTGGTGGCAGGAATTCCATCAGGATTTTCAGTTTGGAAAGAGGATTTTAAGTCAAAATTGGGGGAGTGTAAATGGAGTTTTGAACTGATTCTATCGATTTTTGACCGTAACATTTTTAAAACTAGGGGATCCGCTCGAGAATTTCGGGAGGTGACACTCCCCACGGGAAAGGGGGGCGTAATCTGGGCAGAATCACTTTCTGGTGGTCATGACGAGGATATCTGGTTAAGAAAGGTGAAGAGCAGTGATTCCAAATCGGAATATCGCGGAACCATTGACTCAGTGTTAGGAGTTCTGCAAAAATTAGCACAATTGTGTACCAAACATACGATTTGTTGGTTTGTTCACCTACCATAAAATACTACTTTATATTTTGCTCTAGATTTTGAATTTTATTTAAGACCGCGATGTGTTAGGTAGAGGATGGGGAAGATATCGGACAAGGCCTTTCTTTAGGTACCATCCAGGCATTCGCCTGGTAGAACTGATGAAAAACATGGAATCACTGAGGTTGGTCGGCCGTGGGGTTCGAACCCACACTATGTAACCGTCTTCCCTTATATTACAAGCGCTGATCCACGTGATATTTAACCACGATATATCAATCGCTTGGAACAAAAGAAAAGAAGGCATCCAAATTAAATTTAGATCAGTAGCGCTTGACTAAGGTACTAAAACGAATTTTCCCAAAACAAGCTATCGTAAAAGGTCCTTCTGTTGCTGTAATTCGCCGGAAAATATCGAAAAACAAACATGAAACCAATCTATTTATAAAAATTTATTGATCAAAGTTAATCACAATTTCTTTAATTACATTCGATTAATAAAAAAAGTAGATCTTCCAAACAAACTTTCGATTCTAAGAACTATTAATTCTTATTTAAAGAAAAAAAATCATGTTTCAAAATTGAAATTCAATCAGAAATATTAAACGATGAAAATCTTTTCTTAATAAAAAAACCTAACTTTTAATTATTTTGAGAGAGATCAAGTTGTTAAACAAAATTCCTCTTTCCGAAACATTCAAAATTCACTCGACCGAATTCCAAAGTGATTGAACACTCCGTCTACGAACTTGAACAAAACCACTGAGCAACCAAATCGAAACAAACTCTCAGTCATTCACACCAAAAGAAAATTAAAATAACACTTACCATTTCTCAAAAAGGAAATATAGATCATAGAGGAAAAGATTACCATCCAAATAGGCATCCTTCTATAGAACTCTTCAAAAAGGAAAACTGAACAACCCAGAAATGAAAATTTCAAACAGTGAAACAAAACCGTACAACGTTTATAATTCGTTAGAAACGATTTAAGATTTATTTTGAGTTAGAATTAATATCCACTTCAAAACTATTGGAACGTTAATAGAAAATTCTGAACTTTAAACTATATCAAACGCACTTATGTTGAGCCACCTTAATCAAAAAGGGTTAAAGTTACCTGTTATCTACTATAAAGTTATGACTCAACAAAATTCTCATTAAATGTCATAAAAAGACTAATTCAAATTAAAAATTAGTAATTCAATTAATTTCAGATTGATTACAATTATTAATAATCAAAACTAATTATAGAAATTTACTTTTATGATTTAATATATTTTTTACTACATTTAACACTGTTTTACTCAACGGTCAAATTTAACTTCAACAAAATTTATTTAACAAAGTTTACACCTTTAAGACTGAACTTTAATTTAACCACTTGTTTGGCAAATTCAAAGCAGAACAAAATTAGAAAGAATTATAGAAAATTAAATTTCTTATTTAAAAAAGACAAAATTAAATGGAAAATTAATTACGAAACTGTTAAATGTCGCTCTGAATTTAACAACAAATTATCTGAACATAAGACAACTTTACCTTCTTTACCCACGTTTAGTTTCGAAAAAAAAAGAACTTTAATCATTCTCAGTTAAACAATAAACTATTTATTTTAATTTATTTGAATTAAGAATTCACTCCCAAACGCGAACGTTAATGAGCTTTATAAAAGCACAATATAATAGAAATTTAAACTCTCAAATTCTATTAAGATTAACGGAATATTAATCTAATATTACTCACTCACTTTCCCTATAATATTAAACTGAATTAATTAAATAAACGCGAGAAATATCAAACCGAGAAACATATTAAATTAATTCCGAAGCGGAAATCAAATTGGCTCCTTTTCACCCATTTGACATGACTTCCCGGAAGGCAACCAAGCTCGTAGCCATGACTCAATCACACGCCGCACCGATTCAGCGAAGAATCACGAGACTTGCACAAACAATCTCCTTTATCAACTAAGAACCTTTCTCGACCAAGAACCACACAACAGTGAAGTCCTCTTCCTTTCCACTCAAACAAGCACACCAAGTAAAAGTTGAAGAACGAAAAGCCTTCAGAGTTGCCTTAACAAAATCCTTGTTCTCTCGCAAACTTTTACAAAAATAAACCAAATAAAAAAAACTATTTTTTTTTTACATAACCATAAACAAATAAATAATTAACAATGAAATGAATGACTATGAGTCCATTACAACTAGCAGCACAGAATATCGGTTACAATATCGGTTAATATCGATCATGATTGGCTCAGCATTGGGCCGATATCGGGTACGCTCCTTTGCTGCTTGGGCACGTGCCTGGCCATTGCCAATGCAAATTCCGCTATACGTTACCGTCTAGAATTTGGCTCTAAACTAAATAAAAGTATTATGTGCAAGGCAACGGGGGTTCCCCAAAGTTTTGCTAAATGTTTCTGGAGTTCCACAAGGCGAAAACGTTATGGAAATACTAGTGCAGGGGACTCCGACTGTTTTTTTTTATAGCTGGGATCCAAGCTTGCTACACACTGTCCTGTATGGTGCTCAAATGTTGTAACGTTACACGTTATACAAGAGCAGTATTTCCCTTTAACGCGGAAGCTAATTTACCCCCACCCTCCCCACCCCGAAAAAATATATGAAGGCATTTCAAGAGGAACATGCTAGTGAATTGGAGCATTTGCGGAGTGCGTTTCAGCGTTCACGTTCTTTCTGACAATTTAGAATAGTGTAATTAAATTTTTGGTCATTCAGCGTTTGTAATATTAGTGCATGCTCTTGAACATAGCGACGCATTCCTACACTTCTATTGTTGTGTTCGTGACGATTGTCATTCAGTGGTGGTTGGTTTCCAACATCAAACATTATAAACTGTCTGCAATCGTCCATGATTGCGTAGAGAGATCACACACACACGGGCGCTGGTAGAACTGGATTGGACAAGTGGTTGTCAGCGCAGGGCGGAAGGGGGAGGTAAAAAAGGCTGGCTTGTGAATTCAACAAATCAAATAGCACAGATTTTCTAAATGCAATCATCTGTCTCTTTCGTTTCTGCCTCTTCGTTCCCACATCCACAGCGAAATAAAACGCTCATCCAGTGTTGGCACTTTTCTAACCACAAATTTCCCTTGTAAAGCGTACAAATTTCGCATTATTGTTCAAAAATTCCCTTCGAAATTAAACTGTGGTTTACAATATATTAAGTATAAAGGTTTTATAATACAAAATCATGATTTTTGCCAAGAAATAAATCTTTACAGAATTATAGAGTGGATTGAGGGAAGATGCCCACCGGGGGAGAACTACCACCATAGATGGAAAACTTGTATGGTGTAAAAGAAGTAGTCAGCAAGGGTATATAATCTTTGGTAGTCAGTATGTTCTTTAAGGGCTGTAAATGTCAGGTAATCTGTCATGTACTGTCTAGTTCTGAGTTCTGTAGCCGCGAGGCAGGAGTCGTAGCGTAATCATGGGCGGGAAGACACTTAATAGCCAATGCGAGGTAGGTAGTAAAAGCGCGAGTTCTCGCTGATTGGTTGTGCACTTCCCACTTCACCCAGCGCTCTAGCCATGACCCCCCTCAGAGATTTACAGAGCTCGGAACTGCACAATAGTAAATTCTTTGAAAAATAAAACCTCTTTTACTAACCTAAAAATAATTTCCTCTAGTCAGTAAACAGTTTAGAACGGAGCTAAATTCCATGAGTAGAAAATGCACTTGAATATGGTAATTTCGACTGTCAAGTATATATGTAGACTGTATCACAAAGAAGCTATGTGTGAGGCTAGAAACAGGTAAAAGTGGGGGTAGATGCCCACTACCTAAATGCGTTGTATCAAATGAGACTGTTTTCATTGTTTTCTGGTTAGATACTCATTTCTTTGAACAATTCTTCTTGCATAGAATGTATTCATACAAGTACATATCTCATTGGTACGTACGTATTCAATAGCATTTTAATGTCATTTATGGCCTTTAGGCAGGTATGGCACAGTCCGGAATAACGGTGGGGCGAAGATGTGGAAAAGAAGTGTCGAAGTCACCATCTCAGTATTAACCTTTGGTGACTATGAATAACTCTGGATAAACCTCAGTTGCGGGGATCGAACCCAGGACCTATCGAATACGAAGCCAATGACCTGGCTACGGCTGACGGCTGACGGCTACGGCTACTAACTGAGCTACGGCTGTTCGGTGCATATTAAATACAATGTATGCCATATGTTAAAGGACTATTTTCTGATTTCACACAAAATATAAAATTATTAATGTATTAAATTGATGTATCATTCAATATCATATTAAGGAAAGAAATCTGTTCTTTTAGGATGTCGTCAAGGCTATAACAATGTAGGAAGTATTTTCTGAAGTGGTCGAAATACTTCTATGTATTTTAGTCATCTTATAGATAACGTAGCCATAAAATTTCTCTTTTAAATTTCGTTATAATGGTCTTATAACTTAATTTTGGTCAATGGGTGAAAACGTGTCACTGGGTCAGAACGGGTCCTAAATTGACCCAGTGACCCGTTTCAGCTCTGATATTACGTTATTGTGCTCAATATCAAATTACTTTGCTGAGACGTCGTTGGGAGGACAATATTAGAAGAGATCTTCGAGAAGTAGGTGTTCGTGATGAAAACTGGCTTGATACTGCCCAGGATAGAATCCAATGGCGAACGTTTGTTACTGCGGCGATGAACTTGCGAGTTCCATAAGCCATAGAGTTAGTTAGTTAGTTAATTACTTTGGATTATTTTAATACATAAATATGCACACTATGACTTAACCGATCTAAGAACGAAATTATTTTAAACTACTCCTTTGCTCGAGAAAGAACGATACAACACACAATAAATATAATCTTATATTTTCTCGATTTTTGTTAATTTTAGTGAGAAATTCCCGTTTTTCTCGTTTCTGCGCAAAATTTCCCAACATATAACACTACATGCATCCATCCCCTCCATTTCTTTTTTCCCCAACCTCAGTGTTCAGTTCTGTCCAGTAGCAAGCAAAAACACAACCCTTTCGCCCTGCTGACTTGTCAAATTGTTGTTTACAGCCATGTCTGGGTGTGTGTGGGTGTTTTTGTTCGTGTGTGTGTGTCTGTGTCTTCCTTGGAAACGTGGACTAATTTCAAAATTGCCCAACAAGCCGGTCGCTGCAGAACAGCGTACCAAAAGTGATTGTTGACAGCTTGACAACACGTGGAGAGGATAATCAACGTTGCACTGAACAGAAACTCTATATAAAAGAGAAAATCTTTCTCCCTATTTACTAAACGTGAACTCCTCTTCAATTACAGTGAATAACTCTCCTGCTGTCAGTGTAATACGAGAGACATTTAAAAAAGAAAAATGCGCTTTGTTGTTCTGTTATTTTCAGTTTCTTTCGTAATACTATCTTGTAGGTGATACCTATTTTGAAGTTTGAGAGATTCTTTTGAAAACTTATGTTTAATTTGCTTCATTTTCCTACATGTCTTTTCGTACACAAAGCGTTATGAAGAACAGTATCTTCTACACGTATTACAGTGGCAAAATTTCCATGAAAAGAGTCATTGTAGTGCTTATAGAAGTTTTGAGTAAACTGTTGATTTTCGGCAAATTTTTTATTCTGTACTAGCACTGTTAAGCGAAAACATGTGGATTCATTTCAAATGCGTTATATATTTACACTAACACAATGCTGTTGAAGATTTTGTGTAACTTGCTAATTTTCCGTAAAAGTTTTGCTTCTTGAAATATGGGACTACTTTTTTCTTCATTTTTTTTTCAACATAGAAAAAACATCGCTATGTCATTTTATAATTAACGAATTTTTTAATAATGCTTGTAAATTCAAATTGCGATATCTTTGCTTGAAACAGTCCTACAGAACTCAAGAAGTGAATAAAGTTGCTCTTCTTCTGGAACAGATATTTATCGTAATAATGTCACAGTAGCTCAAAACTGTTGTTATCTTTGTTAATTCATGTTTGTTTCGATGAAGTTTGATTTAAAGTTTCAATTCAAAGATATATCAAGTGTCAAAGCAAGCTTTGATTTTGTTATTAACACGTTTTTATTAACTCGCTTTGTGCTGTTACCGCCCATACAATTCATTATATCTTATTAACTCGCTTTCTTGACTGTCTGTTCGGTAAAAATGTTTCAATCAATTTTAAACTTACTTCCCACCATCCGATTTCTTTGAAATTTTGTAAACTTGCTTGCTTCCGGTGACAATATAATATTCAGTCATTACATATACGACAGAGTAATCCAGTTAGCTGTAATTAATTAATTAAAATAATTCTAAATTATCCTTAAGTGCACGTAACGCCGCAACTATTTGGTGAAATTTGGGTTGTCTATCTCGCAGGGAGTTTAATATTCATCTGGTTTACTTGCTCACGGATCCTTGGGTCATATCATATTTCTGCCCGCATAAAATCATAATATCTAAGAGCTCCCACGCTTTCATTTTCCGATTCATAAAATTAATTCAGTTTATTACTTTTTACTTTTAAGTCCATCTTAAAGAAGCGTGTGTTTTTTTAAAAAAATCCTTTATTAATTAATTTTCAATAAAAAGGATTTCAATAAAACAGATGTCATTTATTTGATTAAAATGTATTCAAATTCATCAAAAATATATAAAATGACACAAAGTAGCTCCGCATGATGGTAATTACTTCGCCAAGAAATACACCAACATTCACTCTCCGATATGTTAATCAGTCTTATTCTCGACTTTATGTTAAATACACGTTAATTGATTTACGTAAAGAAAACATGTTAACAGGTTGAAAGTTTGAGCAGAAATATCTTCATCAACTAAAGTAAGCCATCTACATTTTCTCTTTTAAAAAGAAATACTAAAAAAAAAGATGAAATGTGAAAAAGCCTGAAATGACCTAAAATTCTGGAAAGCTGTGAAAACTACTTAGCATGGAGGATCACACGTCAGAAATCTTCCTCCGAAAACTCAGTAACAAGGGCACAAGTTTCAGAAACTTGAACGGTGCGAGAGAGAGAGAGAGAGAGAGAGAGAGAGAGAGAGAGTTTTTCCCCCAAATGAGGAAAAAAAGAAATAATCGTTTCCTATTCCAACCAACCAACTTTTGACCTGTGGGAGGGAAGGTAGACTGCAAGGGTGAAAAGCAAGAAGGGAAAATCCTTCTTCAAGCCGCTTGTTATTTCTGTTTCTCTCTCCCTTTCCCCCCCACCCCCAAGAGAAAGAGAAAGTTCGCTAACATTTCTGTTCCACGAGAGGGATTTTCAAAAGGATGACAGACATTGACTCTGTAAAATTTTCTTTTTCGCCTGGAAAACAGAATGGAAAAAAGGAAATGGGAAAAGAAAGTGGGGGGGGGGAGGAACGAGAGGGTAAAGGATACAAAAAGGCGAAAATTAGGGAAATAATCTTTCTTGTTTTCACTGTAAGAGTTTGATTTACTTTTCACATATTGAAAGTCAGGCTTCCAAGGGTCTAGTTCAACTGCATGTTACAGAGGCATAAAAACAGGCATTATATGGAGAGAAATCTCAAATATGTAGCAAATATTTAAACATTTATTTTAGATCAAGTGTTTAGTGTTAGTTCTACCTTTTACATATTCTTGTACACATTTTAGGAACACAAATCTGATTCAAAACAAGAGTGCACCTCCCCCTCCCCCCCATAATTAAGGATTCATTTCTAAAGTTCCCCGCAAAAGAAATTCTATCAGCAGAAAGAACTGACTTTATAAATTACTTATCATCGTTGAATCCTCTTTTTCTCCTGTCAATCTCATCTCCCATTTATATTATTTTTTTTCAACATTTCAAATCATTTTTGTAACATAAAACGTCGAAATTCGTTATGAAATGATGACCTTTCTATATCAAATTAAGTGCAAGGCTCAGCCATCAATTCATCTTAAATCATTACATGGGAGATAATGTTATCAATTTTTCTGACATATAACATCTTTGTCTCAATCGGGATTCGAAACCGAGGCTGTGTTACGGTACTTAATGAACTAAAGTACTCTGGAAATTATAGACTACCGAACTACACTAGAGGACATGTATTCTTAGTTTTTTGGTCTTCCATTATTCTTTTCTTTTTTAAATTTTATTTTGATCGTCTGTCCGTAATCCAGGTTAGTGACTCACCTAAACAGGTAGAGAGAAACTGAATTCAGATTTGAGTTCTGTGTTCTGGAGATATCACGCCGTTTCTAATCTAGTAACTCTGGAAACTGACAGCAGGGATATTTTGTTCTACTTCTCTGTTCTAATAATACAAGCAAGTACCATAATGAAAGCAGGTGCAGAGAAAGTGATATCAGATCGAGTTACGTGACCTAAATTTATTGTATCATTTGTTAGCTGGTAAATCTGAAACTGCCAGGTGCTTTCCATATCGTTAGCTTCCTCCATTTCTTTTATCTTAAGAGTTCTTAGTATCCACACGCCATGTTGATCACATTGGAAAAAGCTAGAACATAAAGTTTGAAAACGATAGCTCAGAATAATCAGTTACACGAATTTGTATTCAAAAATATTATTTTTTCGAAAACAAAACGGTTTAATCCTCCTTCAAATAATAGTACTACAAAGTAAAACAGAAAATTAATTACTACCTTTCACATGAAGTTGAAGACGGTGTTATGATAACGCAGCTTGGAGATCTTACTTTTACATAATTTTGCAGTGGTATTATTTTTGTAAATATTGCTATACACCACATACGACCCCTCCGCTCTTTGCACAGTGGACTGATACTATCGATCTCGAGAAAGGCTTGAAGGAACTATTTCAGATTCGGGTTCAGAGCCCTTGATTTATGAGATCTTAAGAATGCAACCTTAGTTATGATATTCTTGCTCTTTAGGGTGACCCGGGTTCAAATCCTGTACAGAACACTGAAGACTTTTCTTACACCTTCGGAGGCAAAGGCGATCGAGCGTGGGACTCACCATATAGTGCGAATAGTACTATGTGCAAAGGTTGTAGCTTTACAAGATTCTTACATTCATGGCTAAAAAGAAACACTTCAG
This sequence comes from Lepisma saccharinum, assembly GCA_022664845.1. Lineage (NCBI taxonomy): Eukaryota > Metazoa > Arthropoda > Insecta > Zygentoma > Lepismatidae > Lepisma > Lepisma saccharinum. The sequence goes on from JAGDQP010000672.1 coordinate 115,771, forward strand.
ATATATTCATAACGTACCCACTTACCAGCATGTTTAGAACGCTTGCTTCGAGTGCCCATGATCATTGGTTCAAGCTCCAGAGAGGGAATCATTGAACGGAGTGATTTGGAGTTCATTTTGCCAAGAAACTGTAGGTCCCGTTCTTAGGAAGCTCACCTGTTTGTTCAGGACGATAATTATAAGTCAACCATTCGATCGAAAATATTGCTACATTTTTTTTGTAACATTACAGAAAGGTCACGCTAGAACTGGCTTTCCGTAACGAATCTGAAGTATTGCTTATTTCAAAATTTATTATTTCCAATATGACTCAAATAAATTTGTAATACCTTTAAGAATGAAGTCTTATTACAATATTTCTGATTTGCTTTTGTTTGTAGATTTCAATTTCCATTCCTACGTTTTTTGTTTTCAAGTACAGATGGTTTGATTTTAATTCAGCATAGAAAAAAATATATTATTTTTATACTGGCTATGAAAATATTGTACCTTTTTCTCAATTACACATTTGTTTTTTTAAATTTCTATATTCCAGTTCTCTGCATCATTAATAAGATTCATCTGAACATTAGACCTTGAGTTTAATGAGATTCTTCTTTTTCCTTTCCTTGTTAGGCATTTGTGGTTACAGAGCTTGATTTAATCTTGTTCAAATTAGTGAACTGACTTTTTTTCTTTTAAAGAAAAGAGCAATTAGGAAAATATGCAAATTTAATTGTAATTTTTTGATAGTTAAAAAAAAAGGCGATAGCAGAATTTAATTATGCTTTAATTAGAATCTAAACTGAATCGAAAAAAAATCAGTGATTTATTTCTTTATTGGCGTGGACATGTGATTTTCCTTTTGTTTTTTTTAAATTCTGCTGTATAATGTTGGGTTTGTTATGTATAGCATTTTGCTGCTTGCTTACTGAGCATATCTTCTGAAATAAGTAAATGGATATTTGTTACAGGTGGATCTATGTCTATAAGCTTTGCAGCATTTGAGTTGGAATCAGCATTTAAGTGCATGAGAAATATCTTTCTTAGGGGTACTGTCAGGATTTTTCCGTTTGTGGGGGGTGGTTGTAAAGCCAAAATTGGGAGGGGGTTGTAAGTAGTTTGGCAGAATTAATGTATACTTTTTTTTAACCTGGAATTTATTTTTAAGTTGGGATTTGCGTGCTCGAGAATTTGGAGAGGTGACACCCCGTAATTTGAAGTGGAGCCTGGAAGAATCCCTGATCTTAATGTATACTCTGGTTCATAGCAAATGGCCCATGAGTACAAGCTCCAGGCCAAATAAATTGTACAGTATAGTCACTGTCTGAAATAGATTTATAATAAAAGTTTCATATGTTGACAGATTAGTAAATTTTCGAACTCTAAAAAGTATCGGTACTTTTATATTAATATCAGTGTACATTACTAGATGATATGCCCGCCTGTTTGGTACACCCAAAAAAGTGATATTCTTCCTTACATGCAACTCAGGCAATATAGGTATAATGTGCATTGTATAAGTTGATAAGTCATGCTACTCAAGAAATTCCGAGGGTCGGATCAAAATTTTGGGAACAAATACAGTTTAGGGTCTTCCAACGATCAAATAAGGTAAATCTGCAGAGTTTGGTCTAGCGGTGTGGATTTGTAATGCTTAAAGTACAATGACACACACACAGAGACGGAGAGAGATTAGGTCTAGTCGAAATGGCTCTTTCATTTGACCAGTGAAGATTGTAGAGTGTTTATTTCTTAAGTTCCAAAGTTTCCACGGTGTACTTATAATTTAATGATACCCAATATTATTTTTTTTCAACCCAACCCACACATTTATTTTCTTTTGGGTTGAAAATGGTGGATGGATATGGTTATTTCATTCTCCTTAAAAATAAGGCGGTAAAAGAGATATGTTTCCAAGCCACAAATTAACGCACAATGAGTGCAACTGTGGATTGCTTTTATGGAATGCTTTTAGAAGATGATAATATTCTCCAGTAGCCAAGGATAAGCCAGGCCACGTCACTATTTTAAAAAAACACGCCTGTAAGTGACAGACAAGAGCAAACCACAATTTCACTCATTTTGTATCAATATGTAGATTGCCTCCCATGGCATAAGATGTAATATTGCTAATCCCTTCTGCTATTTATTATATAAGATAATTTAGTTAGAATGATTTGAGCCCACTTAAGGTGCAAGGAGGGGGTTCTTCAGTTAATTATGAAGGTGAATAATGATGAGTGTTTTGTCTGGAGACAGGTTTGTAACTTCGGAAAGTTCGTGAGCATTGTAGGTTTGCTATTGTCCTTATATCGGATTGAGATAGCTTTTACGTATTGTGCAAAGGATAGGACGTATACTTTTAAATGGATTCCGCACAATCACAGTTCCATATATTCCTATGTGAAACTGAATCCAGGAATTTTCGAAATGAAAACAACGAGTATTACTGCTTTTCAAGCGGTATACATTATAAAATGAGAATATGACGTATGAAAGTGTCCTAAGAGAGATAGAGAGAGATTAAATTTAGAGGGAACCGGCAAGAAACCCCTTAGATGAACATAACGTGGCCAAGTAGATCGTTTTGTATGTAATATTGTGTTATATGGAGCTGAAAACTGAACTTCATGAAGAAGTATGGTAAGAAATCTGGAAAGTATTCGAAATTTAAACATGAAGGTGAATGTTAAAATAAGCTGAACATGAAATTAGTAGGCTTCAGACAAAATTTTAGAAATGCGCAAGCATTTATGCCCTTAAAATGTCTCAACTATGATCAAGAAAACTAGAAAAAGGATCTACAATATTAGATATTTAGTAATTATGCAGTTTATAAATCATTTTAGTAATCATAATGTGGTGAATATCTATTATTTTGCAGTAAATAATATAATTATGTTCACATAATAAGGGATACAATATATTTCAATATACAGAGAGAAACAATCTCTATACTTTCTCTTGTGACAACGTTTAACCAGGAAAACAACCCTACAGCCTCAAGCTTTGTTTCACAACCCATTCCTGGAAAAATCCCGTTATTCCCTTTCATTTATCTAATTGCACATATTTCTAAAGAAAACAGCGAGAACTTTATAACAGTATTGCAATGTAACCTCAAAGGTATTGGAACTATTTATAGACTCATGTATCCAGGACTGAACAACGATATGATATTGTTTCAGCTGCAAGTAACAACGGTTAGCACTGAGCGGCTGTAGCTCAGTGGTGGAGCGGTGGTTTCGTATTCGAGATGATTTGGGTTCAATTCCAGTGGCCGACCAGCTTGACTGAAGTTTTTTTAAGGTTCCCCTCAGTCAGATCAGGCAAATATCGGGATAGTACCTTCAACGTAGCACCTGGCCGACTTATTCCCGCATCTAACCTATCCCGGCCAGAGCCTTAGATGTCTAAAGACCATAAATTCAATTCAACAACAGTTAGTTTCCACTGCAGTACTAAGAGGTCTATGAGTCCTTATGTTGCGATTAGACGAACGGGTCTTACTGTAATTGCAATATTGCATTACCTTTAGCATTACTTGAACTCGGAATTATCTCCACACATTGACGTCTCGTAGTAATCTGAAAGGTCATAAATTCACTTTTGGATAATCTTGGTAGTACCTCTAGTTGTATCTAACACAACAGTCTATTCAAAACACCACCAAAGTAAACAACATCGACGAGCTGCCATGAAACGACAGTACAGAACGAAGAATCGACCCTCTCTCCTTAAAGATATGGGTACAGGTTGTCAAAGGAATGAGATATTATTACACAGTAAGAAACGGTTTCCTAAAATTGAGGGGAAAAGTTCTTATCTGTGCACTAAGAAACAATTTTTTTAGACATGAGATAACAGCATTCTCATTTAATTTAAAATGAGAACATAATGGTTTGGAAATGAGATCAGTGATAGTATTTGAAAATGAGATATTTTCATTTTCCGTATCTCATTTCTAAGAAAATTATTTATCGGTACATAGTTAAGAACTTTTTCTCAATTTTAAGAAAGCGTTTCTTTACTGTGTACGAACTGAATATACCCGTTTTTTCAAACCTATCGCGTATTATTCCTCCCCCCCGTAAAAAAAAAAGAAATCTCGTAAATCATAGCCGAGAATGAAACACTAGGCGTTCTTCGGAAAATGCGATATTATTAAGGAGAATAAATCTTACTCTAGGACAAGAGTAAGATCAAGAAATAAGAATATCGTTAAATACACTTTAAACCAGCTTCCGTTTCTGATACAACTCTAACGATAATAGTGAATTAAGAAAACATATATCATTATCAAAGTAAACAGCACCAAATATATACAAAATTGAACAAATAATAAATAAAGTAGAACTAATTTATACCGTTCATATATACAAGAAAACACTAACCATAATACATAGAAACCTCCAGTTCGAAATGAGTATTTTTATGGAAACAATAAAAACGAATTCTTATTCGCGATACCGATATTTCTTGAGAATACACTTCTATTTAGTGTTATGGTTTCTTCGTCTTGATTTCTTCGGAAGACTCTCGGAGCTTTCTTTTTTGATGAGAACAAAACGTGCTTTTATATCTGTCGTATTGTAAGTATTTTTTTTTTTTGTTTATAAGAAGTCATGAAAGAGAATCATATTTTAGACATATATTTTACATTTTTCAACTTGTCATAACCGTGTATATCTAGTGGGAGGTGTTGGGTTCAGTTCCCTCTTACCAACTCCAATTTTTGTGTGTTTTTATCTCTGTGTGTGTATGTGTACAGTTTAGTCGGCCGAGTCTCCTGTGACACATTTTGATCCCTCCTTCTCTCTCTTTCATCTCAACAAACGGAAGAAAAGGCATCAGGAAAAAAAAATGTAGAAGAAAAAGGTTATGACGGATACATAGGAACATAAACTGCTTCTGTTGAACAACAAACACGGATCCCTCGATAAAAGTAACTTCCGTTCTGTGTTCCAGTTTTACGACCAAACCTTCTTCTCCTCTCAATGTGTTTTTTTTTCTTTTCTTCTGTTCCCTCTGACGGAATAAAAGATGTCTGTTTGTCAAGTGTCCGTAAGGTCCTCGTTTCCCCTACTTGCACAAAGAAACTTTTTTGTGTGTGTGTGTGGTGTTCCTTGGTTACAGTATCTCTCTTTGTTTCTAGCTTTCTTGTTATCTCACTTTTTTGCGTTTATATCTCACTTTTTTATATGTTTATCTCACTTTCTTTCTTTCTTCATATCTCACTTTATCTCTCCTCTTTTTCTCTAACTTTCTACATATCTCACTTGGTTTCTCTCTCTTTCTTCCTGTTCTCTTTTTATCTCTTTTCTTCTACTCTTTTTCTTTTCTCACTGCCCCTATCCTTTCTTCCTTGCGCTTTCGTATCGTAGAACTTCATACGAATTGAACCAACGAATGGGAACCGATACAAACATATATACCCTTGTGTATATAATTGTGACATAGGGAAAAGTTTCGAACCGTCCCGTCCTTTTTTCCGTTTTTTTTTCTTCTCTCTTTTGTTTGCTTAGGAGCGTTAAATCTTATACGATAAAGTATATTCTGGTGTTATTTATCCTCTGGAATAAAGGATTGTTATCCTTCTGGGTAAAAAAAAAAGCAAAGAAACACAATAAAAGAATTGTTGTTCAACCGAGACTTACTCAGAAGTAAATTGGGTCAGTATGAATTTCGTTTTTCCTCTTTCGTTTTGAGAGCAGATGAAAAATAGCTTCAAGCTTTAATAGAGCGAATAACAATAAAAAAGAAGAACAGGAGAAAAATTATCTGAATTTATTACGTTAAATGCAAAAACCGCTTTGTTCATTCCAAACTTTCGAAAGAAATTCTTAAGGTTGCTATATATAAAATATTTTTGAACATTTTAAAAGAGACAAAGTTGTACTTTTTTTCTTTGAATCTGTGTCTTATGGTATACTATTTCGAGATAGAAAAGTTTCGTTATACTTAGCACAATTTATGAGAAAATACGATACCTCTTTCTCTATATACAAATTATATTTCCACTACGCCAATATCTAGTATAGAGTTACTATCATCAAATATTCGATGTATGCTCAACAACAATAATAAGAGACTAGTCTTCATATCAAGCCTAAGACCTCTTTAATAAAAGAAAATGGATCTTCAGGTGAGATACTAAATAATTTAAGTAAATTCTTAATCTTTGAAACAGATTAGATTGTTTATCATTTCGTTTCTCCATGGATTGTGCCAGGATTTTCATTTTCGTATGGTGTTAAGTAGAAAACTTTATTTTTGTATTGGCCAGTCTAGTAACTTTGGACTTCGGCCCGTCCCGATTCGCCCTTTAGCCATTAAAATCCACCTCCATGCCCTGCCGGCACTCGAACCCGTGTGATTGGCCTACCGCCATAGACCGCCCAACTACCCGGCCGTCAGGTGTAAGTACAGTCATGCATGGTTTCTACCGATTTTTAAAAGTTTTCAAGTTGGATTCGTATGCTCGAGAATTGGGGTGATGATACTCCTTCTGGGGATCTGGAAGGATTCCTGCATATTTCTGTTAATTTATTGAAATATTCTAGACGGGGGAATGTGTTTCTGGTTTCATTATTCCTATCTTCAGAATTGATTATGGCCTAATTCAAAGATTTGTATCTGATTCGTACATATTAGTAACTTACCATGGATGTGTAAGTTTTGCAGCACATCGTGACAAAACTATCGTACACAGCTAAATATCTAAAGACGCTTTGAAAAGGAACACAGTTGAGCACTGTTTCCAAACATTCTCTCGCACCTAGAACTAAATAAATTAGAAGTGTTTACTTGTCGGGAGAAAAGGGCGCAGGGGCACTGTTGCCTATGAGATTATTTCAGATGGGGAAGTGATTTTCGACGGGTATCCACAATTTTAATTCAATATTATTAATTTTACAGAAATATTCAAGCTTTCGCTTATATTCCATTAACTGCTAGATGTCATGAGTGATTGGAATTTGACTAAGAATTTTAAGAACAAAATTGAGGTTAGATACTTTGCGTTACAGATTTATAGACAGATATTTTGATTGAATTGTTATTAACGTCCTAAAGAAGCTGGTCAGCTTCTAAGGACGGTAACTACAGATTTTGGATAAAAGTGAGCTCCGAACCACTGCGTTGAATGTAACCCGGCAGGAATTGAATCCATGACCACGCGCAAGAAAAGCAAGCGTGCTAACCTCTTAGCCACCCTGAGATTACCGACAAATAGACGCGATGAAGTTAAATGAGAACCAAAATATTTTAGAACTGGTAAAAAAAAATATGTTGAAAATAATTCCCGCTTTTTTTTCTTTCTTTTTTCCCAACCCATTTTCTCAGCTGGGAGGAATTAGAACGTGATTGTTTTTGCGCAATTAGGATTTGCGCTTTCGAATTCGTGACAGTTGTTTTAGCACGGGACTTGGTAAAGCTCATTTGCCCTCTCGATTTGTATCAGTCATACGATTAAAACTGTGTTTCAGGGGGAGAGACAAAACTGGGCTAGCTCGTTTGCTTCGATGGAGACAGTTTTTTTTTTCTTTCGACTTCATTATAGATGCAGTTATACTCCGAGAGTCCTACATCCTCTGACCATCACCATCTTGTGCTAGTACTGGACAGGTTTCGGGAGAAGAGATATGGCCAATTCATTTGAATTTTTAAATACAATTATATAAACATTTCTGTTATCAAAAAACATTTTTTTTAAAATATCTAATCGTTCTGTAGGTAGGTTATCTTGTCACTACTTTACATTTTATTTGTAAGATCTTGAAATTATTTCTGGAATATTTATATTGAGGACCAGATTCAAATAATGACGTGTAAATGCGGAACACGTTTAGAATAGAATTATTTAATTTTGTAGAGTAGATTGTAGAACATTCCACTTCTGGTGCACTTTTCATGCGTTAAACTTTATTAATTACATGGATTGCCATCTCTGATTCAGGGATGTAACTACAATGCCGCGAGACTCCGCATTCAGGGAGTCCTACAGGTGACATACAAAGAATGGGTTAATATCCAACCTAGCAACCATGATAAGTCGCCTCAAAGTTCGATGTTAAACCTTTCTCAGAGTAGGTAAAAGAAAGGGAATATTTATATATGGACTGATATTTTCATGAAGTCTGGGGAAAGTATTAATATTAGAAATATGCAACACTGTTCTACACATGTGATTTTTTACTGAAGTCAAGAATTTGCTGAAATTGCATGTTGGAAATGCCACTAGAAGGGCTCTAGGAAAGGTAACATAAAAGGTTGCTTCCAGGGGAGACAAAATTCTATTTATACTACTACTCTGATTATGATATGAATACACGTTTTCTCGCACGCTAAGCGATTTTAGTAGCCCAAGGAACAGGAACATATTTGCCAAGATCGGAGATTGAAGCCAGTTGATTTTACTTGGTCCAATTGACCTACGACGGACACAGTAAATTCTTCACTTTTCTTTGCTATATATTAGACACACTGGATACGAAAATGAGTGCCCTACAATTTATCTGGTCACAGTATCCATATAATGTAAGAGTGTACTATACACGTTCTCTTAACTAAAGGTAGTTTGAAGTAAACATAAATATAACGGCTTTCCGTATGAGCAAAGATGATATACGTAATCATCGCCATGCAACCATGGTATGACATTCTCTCATCGGTAACAAATAAACAAAACATTCGAAGAAGTTATATTATTATTACACCTGCATGTTATACAACCACGCATATTTTTTTTAAAAAACCGTATGTCATAAGAATTTTATTAGAAATATCGATTTTCTGCTAACGAATTATAGTTACTTGCCGGAAAGTATCGATCCATTCATCCCCATTTTGACCCACCTTTACTGCAGAGAATTTCTGGGAATCCTCTACTTCCTTAGGGAAAATTCCTGTCGCACTCATTGCGCAATCTTCTAAATTGCATTTTTGGATAGAGTAGTTTGAAAAAAAAAAGTCTTTGATAATATCACGCTGCATCTGCTCTATTGTTCGTGGTGTTGGAAATATGAAGCTCGAAAGTTCAGTTTCCCACAATTTCCGCAGTTTGTAGGTCGAACAACATTAGAAGGGATCTTCGGGAAGTAGGTGTTTGTGATAAAAACTGACTTGCTTTTGCCCAGGATATAATCCTATGGAGAGCGTTTGTTAGTGCTGCGCTCAACTTGCCTGTTCCGTATGTCAGTCGTAAGTAAGTAAGTAGGTCGGAAATGCCATGGGATTTCCATCCCGATAACAAGGCCTTTTCCCTTATGCCTACTCTGTATATAAGAATTGTTATTATTATTATTAGTAGTAGTTTTATCAGTTAATTTCACTTCTTTTCAAACGGCTTCGTTCTATGCCGACCCAACCTGTCCCTTTCAAGTACAACTCCCTAAATTTTTAAGCCCCATTGTAGATAGGACATTTAAAATATGAAGACTTGTCATGACAATTATCTCCTATAATTGGATTTTACATCAACTGTCTCTCCCTCCTTTTGGTCAGACGGAAACCCATTCTTCGTTCTGCTTCACACGTTGTTATAACTTTGATAGAGTGGAAACTCTGCTCTGACATTTATTCTGCGATTCGGTGACGGCCGCCTTTCCATCCAGCTTCTTCGTCTCTCCTCCTCTCAAAACCCTTCCGCTAGAACTCTTCGAGGCAACTCCCACCTCAGAACAGTGTTGCCATCTCTGATTTCGTTAATATCACTAGTTTCGTTCTCAAAATAGAACTACGACGCCGAGTTAGCATTCCTTTCATTGCAATCACGAAAACAATATAAGATTCTTTCCACATGTAACTATTTTTTCTTCATAACAGTTAAAGTTGAACAGTCTATTATTATAAGAAAAGAAAATATGTAACATGACTCTTAGGACTTCTTATTAAAAGACATGTGCAAAGAAACGTCTGCCCAAGGGGTATTTTAGGTGTAATATTAACATATTGATCTACTAAAACTCTGGTACCAAAATAGGAAAAGATTGACTGGATTACAGTAGTCCTAATTTTTACTAAATACCCTTGGCTCCGTAAGTATAGAATGTTGGCTTGGTACTTGAAATATTTTAAGTTTCTCATGCACGCAGGTTTTCTCTCATTCACACCAGCATAATGCCGAGATGATATCTTAAAACTAGACTTTGCTGTACATCCTTCCACATTCCTCTCCCCTACTCTAACCTAGCACGAGCTAAAATAATTCTAAAGATCATGAATTCAGTTTAGTTATCTCATATTTTCATAGATTCGTACCAAATAAATGCAATTTCCTTTCCTTGATTTTACAATGCAGTCCATCTTGTTTTCTCTTTCTGACTCAGCTATGGAAAAGGTAACACATGTAATAATATTAATGAACCGACACCTTTAATTTGATACAAGAAATCTTAGGTCAGAACATTTCAAAATATGTGAAATTCTTAAGTTTAACCGCCTCATTTTAAAAAATAAATATCAAACGATAAAATGTATTAAAATGTATTCAAATTGGTATTACCAGGACAAGTTGAGGTCAATAAGAAATGAGAAATTGAACGGGTAAGACAAATGGGTAAACATTTCAGATTTTACAAAACCATCCCACTAATTTTAAATAACTACAATTACCTAAATGAATATTCTTTCTGTAATGTTGTTTCGCAAATAGGTATACACAATTTAGAACTACAAGTTTTCAATAAAAATTTGCTCAATATAGTTTAAAGAATTTGTAACTCTTAAAGGTATGTGTAAGCAACAAGAAGAAAATGTTTGAATTACTCTCAGGTTTGCAACACTGCGTAATTGCCGAACTGCTGCTGGTGCTAATTTCAAATTTTGACCGCAAGGTAGCGTGAGGTTCAAAATTCAGTTTGTCGTAGAGCGAGAATGAAGAGGCCATATCATCACTCTTAGAGGCAGATGTTGTGTTCGTAACTAGAATATATTCCCCCGTTGTAACTCCATTGTTCATGTTCCTCTAGTAAAAAAAAAAAAAAAAAAACTTTTAAAAACAAGTTTCAAAATAAATATTGTAGTTCCCTTGTGTACGTTGGTTTTGTTTTTCTGGAAGAACATTTGGAATACACAATTTTCTAACTTGTTCTTTGTAGAAACTAACTGCACATAAAAGAGACATACACGGAAGGCGGAAGATGGCCGGGTGGCCGAGCGGTCTGCGGAGGTAGGGCACTGGCTCGAAGGTCCTGGATTCGAGTCCCGGCAGGGACATGGGTGTGGATTTTAACAGATAAAGGCGAAACGTAATGGGATGAAGTCTAAAGTTACTACACTGACCCATGTGAAAATAAGGTGTACCAAAGTTTTACGGAAGGCGGAAGCGAACTCGTCTTCTAAACCGAAGGTTTAGTGCTAGATATCGAGGCCATCAATTTATTTTTCCACTCAGTCATACCTTTTGTTCGGTCCATCTACGTAGAGTGGATTGATGGAAGATGTCTAGGAATTATTGTAGAGTAATTAAAAGAAACAGTAATTAAAAAGAGTGTATACACAATGGACATGTGGGCTTTAAGCTGGTATCTCAAAATGTTCATCTTACTTAACACTTCAGTATAAGATGCCTACTGGTTTGGGGGAACATACCTAATACATCTAAATGAAGATATATATGCCAACAATAATGAAATCAAAATGAGAAAATTCATGGCAACATTATCTATAACATGACTAAACTACACATGTATATGTATGGAAGTATTTCTACCACTTCAGAAAATATTTGTTACAATTCGATCAGCTTGACGATATCTGCTTCAAAATGCTAATTTCTCTCCCGTATGTGATATTGAATCCAATTTAATGCAGTAATGATGACATAAGCAAATAGTTCTTTAACTTATGACATGCATTCTATTAAACATGTACCGAGATGCCGTAGCTCAGTTAGTACAGCATTAGTGTCTCGTTCCGTAGGTCCTGGTTTAGGTCCTCACTTTGGCCATCCTGAGTAAGGTTCATTCACGGTTATCTTCAATCATACAAGGTTATTACTGTGATAGCGCCTTCGAAACTAGGACCTGGCCGACTTCTTTTCTACATCCTCACCCCACTCATATTTCGGCCTGAGCCATAGTTGCCTAATGAAAAGAACATTCAAATTCTGTTGAGCAAGTACGTGGAATACCAATTACAAATATCTTTGTATGACTCCATTCTATTCCAGTTCAAAGAATGAGTGTCTAACCAGAAAACAATGAAAACAGTCTTATTTGATACAATGCATTCTAGATCATCGGTTTCTATCTCCAACACTTGGACCAAGACCCCCACTTAATATGTTTCCCGCTACACACATGACTTCTTTGTGGTATAGTCTAAGGAAGTACTTGACAGTAAAACTACCCAGATCAACTGCCATTTCTACTCTGTGATGGAGTTTAGCCCGATCCTAAACTGTTTACTGATTAGAGGAAATATTTTAGGTAGTAAAAAAATGTATTTTCGTTTACAAGTAGTTGCTTCCTCTTGATGTGGCAGATAATTCGACGTTCACTATATCCGCTGAGAGACCATAATGACTAGTTCTTTCTCAAAATATAAATTTTTCATCTAGGGTAGTAGTTATGGAATGACACTATAGTAGCTATCTTCCCCCGATAAGCATCTTCCCCCAAATGCCTCTATTATCCTTCACTAAGCAACCATATTGAAGCCTGAAAGGAATGTTAGAACCTTCAAGATCTCTGCTGTACGAAAAAAAAAACGATGAAATAAAAAAAAAACGCGAAAGAAACAAAATCTACTGTGGAAAAATTCAGTTACGTCACAATTTCAACTTCACTACCTGAGCAGATCTTCTGTGCTTTATTCATTGTCATTGTTGGGTGAAGTTGAAGCCATGTTAAGAAGCTGAAGGGTGTGCGACATCCCCTTCCCTCCGAAAAGGATAAGTCTTTGTTGTTGACCTCTGACTGTTTCTATTGTAGAAAGGACGTCGAAGGAATGCAAAAGGAGGAGGGGGATTCTGCGTCTTCGGAAGCACTTCGAGATTCAACGACGCACACAATAGCATAGCCTATTGCATTTAGAGAGAGCCCAAGACATTGGAGAAGTGAGTCTGCATAGAAAAGCCTTTGCTATTCAGATAAAGAGAATTCGCAAGAGAGACAGAGAGAGAGAGAGAGAGAGAGAGAGAGAGAGAGAGAGAGAGAGAAGCAGCGACGGAATACAATGCTTCCCGCTTCTAGGGTTTCATGAGGACGTCTACTGTAATGATCTTCACCTCACTACATTCCCTTTTCCTGTGTTAAGTAGCGTAAATGGTTTCCCTCTGTACATCTATTAATGTTCATTTCTCCTGAGGACCACCAGATTGCAGCACTAGTACGATCTCATTTAAGGAAGTATATCTTTTCTCTTTCTTTCTTTCTTCTCTTCTTCTTATTCTTTTTGGAGTTTCGGGGGGCGGAGATTTCTAATTGGAACAACCCATAGGAACGTTCAGTGAAACAGACGGCATCCTATTGTATTCTGTTGGAAGTCCGGGATCAAAATTTCCATACAGTAAGGACACAGAAGGAAGATGCTGACATTGTTTAGTTTTAGTGCAGTCTCTCAAGTAAGCTCTCCCTCTCTTTCTTTACTCCCTCCCCCTATCTCTCTCCCTTTGCAACACACATAATGCCCTACCTTGATACTGAAGCAACTACAAGTTTAATGAAAATCTGACGGTATATCCTGGTGGTTTCCATAGAAACGATAGTAAATAACTAGATACTGTAGATCATTGTTATGATGACATTGAGTTAACTCTTGTTAGTGAGGCGTTTAAATCATGTTTTATTTTAGAGTGCAAGGAATAAATATAGAATTGTATTTTATGCACTCTGAAAACGTGAATAGTATTGATGCATATGGGAAGACGAATCCTGGTTTACAGGCTAAAATTTCTATTGTACAGGATGTTTCGCGGGAAATAAATATTATGATTGTTCATAAGTATTTTGTGCTAGTTATTTAATGAAAACTCTTGGGGTCAAAAAGCTGGACAACTTTCTACCCATTTGATAGAGCATAGTTGAATATACTATGCGGGAAAACGTTTAGGTACTGGCGTCAAGATGGAGCTACCACAAAAATTATTTAAATTTGCAAATTTTAACTACAAATTTAATATGATTTCAGATACTTTTGAACCTATTGTATTGCCAAATTATATTTTCTGGAATACAAGTTAATATTTAGCATTAATTGTGTTGCATAAAGTTGAAAAAATATTCTGAAAAGTATCAACATTCGCAAAACATTCATAGCAACTTATTGTTTTATAGTAGGTTACAAAATTGAAGTTGAAGTTGTTATCGTCAATAGATTGATTATTCTGTAAGTTATGCAAGTTAGGTATAAAGAAAATCTTAAAAGCATGAAACTTGGTATACACACAGTATTTGCCCGCCCAAGTAACATATTAAAAGTCACCAAAAGTCAAACTTGTGCTACGGCCGCCATATTAGAAAATAGGGGCCATTTTGTTTTTAATTTTCGCGGAAACTAAGCATCAAATCGATAAAAGTTTCAAATGAAGTTTGTTCAGTATTAAATTATGAATCTTTTTTGTAATTACCTTTTTCTTTTATTTTGGGAAAACTTTTTTCAGTGTGATGCTTAGTTTCCGCGAAAATTGAAAAACTTAATTTTGGCCGCCATTTTTCAAAATGGCGGCCGTAGCATAACTGACTTTTGGAGACTTTTCATATGTTATTTGGATGGCGAAGTACTTTCTTTCTATACACCAAATCCCATACCTTTAAGATTTTTTTTAAACTGATCTAAGGATTTTGGCTTCTGAAAGAGAGGTCGTTTTTTTATGTCATTTTGTGGCTTTAGGATTGGTCAAATGAAAAAAAGTTAATTTTATATCTCACATCTTGGTATAATTTTGATACCTGAATTCAATTCAATAATGCAAGGAGATATTTTATTCCTGACGTAATATAATTTGTCAAAGCTAGAAACAAAAATGCATGAATACTCAATTTATAACACTTTTGAAATGAAAAAAAAAATCAGCTTTAAACGGGGTTCTCTCTGTCTCCTTCTTGCTATGAACAGCTAAAACTCATGTGCCAGGAATAGTCCTGCTTTTTGAGTTCAAGGTCCGCTTGTGAGTCTTTTCTAGCCGGAAAAGAATGAGGTCAGGACATCAAACGCTTATCAAATCAATAAATCCAATTCTGGATATCGTATCAAAGAAGGATCGTAACTGGTTATGATACGAAAGAGTTTGATCAGAGAACAGAATAAGCCACATGGTGATCAATAGCGAGATACGTGCATTATTAGAACGTGTTGCATGACTCTATAAATATTGTAGCTTAATATTTATTCCTTCGTACATCACTGAATCATGTGATGTAGGAACCCTCATTTCATTATTTTCTTACACACCATTAAATGCAGTCATTACGAAATATCCACTGATTTCCACACATCCTGTTCGCTTCTTTTCTGTATCTTTTCATTTTAGGTATTTGTGGGTTAGTTCCTTCTTTTACAAGAATCCTCATATCTCTATTTCTTCATATATCATTGAATCGTGTGATTAGTAAATGTCAATATCTCTCATACAGCCTGTTCGCTTCCTTGTATGTTTCCTCCGTTTCAGACACTTATTGGATAGCCCTTTGTGTGACCAGTTCTCTTATATATTTAGTCCTGTATACACAAATTTCATACTATAATTTTAAGACCACAATTTGCTCCCAGTTTCTATAGACTCACCTCAGTTTTGCAAGGCGTATACCGAGATGCTACCTTAAGTAATGCCCTGGCCGTTACCTTCCCCATTCTCTCGCTTAAGCTATCCAGGTCTGAGACAAAGATGCTCAAAAACCTTAAATATATTCAAATTCAAAAAGATTGTCCTCACTGGGATTGACATCATTTTCATGTACCTTTATTTTCACATTGGGAGTGAATGAGGTTTGCACCGTCAGCGTGTAGGTGAAATTGAGAGACGAAGGCAAGTGAGGTTGAAGACCAATTTGAAACTTGACGGTGTAGACAATTTAATTCACAACCTCACATTTTAAATTCGTTCACATCCTCACTCACCTTCACATTTTAAAGCTAAAACATGAAGGTGAGGGTGATATGGAGATGTGAGGGTGATGGCTAAGTTGAAAATGAGGCTGGGTGAGGTTGCAATGTAAAGGTGTGGGTGGAATTGTAACGTGAAGCTGAGAGCGAATTTGAAACCTACAGGTGAAGCACAGACATAAGAATAAGGGTCAAATTGAAATGTAAGAGTGAATTAGATTGAGGGTCAATCTACAAGTGAGTGAAACAAAGATGTGATGACGAACATGAAACAAAACGTGAGGATTAGCGCGAAATTGAAAATTGAGGGTGAATGAAGATGTGCGCGAAGTTCAAACGTAAGGATGAGGATAGAGCAACCACATGAGAATGAGGGCGGAATTGAAGAGTGAGGGATGAAGCAAAGTGAAATCATGAGTGTGAGTGATGGTTAGATCAATCTTGAAGACTTGGTGAAGGAATTAAGTCCTGAGTGTGAGGGCAAAAAGGGAGACATGATGACAGTTTGACGAAATGATTCACTTACAATCTGCCTACATCCGAAATCATAATGGCTTCAACAATTCAGATCTCAAAAGACTAAGTGAAAGGTTACACTTTACTCAGAGCACAAAGAGAAATGTTGTTCTAGTATTAGAGAAAATTTCCAGTACCTATAGTCTAACTCATGAAACATCACTCATCGCATTATTACCACTTCTTGTTCTCCGAGTATGTCATGTGTTTCGGTTCCCTTGCGGTGAACCTGTTTCTTTTCGCGTTGCAACTACGCTTTCTCTCAATTTATTTGACAATGGCAATTTCCTGATCAGAAAAATGCTGCAGGCGCACAGTGTATCAAGAAGACGATAAAAAAAAGAACAAGAAAAAGAAAAGATAGAGAGAAAAACAACTTTGCCTTCACTTGCCATCTTCCCACTAAGCACCTTTTTCTTCCAATTTTCTTTTCGTAGCAGACAAACTTTGACGTTGTTCATTCTGCGTTGCCCGGAGCAACTCAGCAAAGACAAGACTCAACCGGAGAGACGTGGAAATATAAGGCTGATGCACTGCCTATCTTGGTTTTTACAAACTCCTTTTCACTTTTATTAAACTGTTTGATAAGAAAAAAAAATAAAGGTTTAATCCCAGTTTTATGTTCATTGCCGATCGGTTTAATGTTGTCACATTTGATAGATAAGAGGTTTGATGCCTTTTCATGTCGTTAGTTCAGGACATTATCGATAGGTGGCTCTTCGTAATATTCTAACATAAACTTTCTATCACCTCATTATATTTCATGAATTAGTATTTAAAATTCTATTCTTGGTAATTGTCTTCGTTTATATTTCATTTAACTGCCTTCTATCTAACCTGACTTGTTTAATAAGTTTTTCCTTTTTGTTTTCGGAAAATGCGTACAATTTTGAAAATTGTGTAAAATGTTGAAAAATACCAAAGGGAGGATAGGGGAAGAAATATTTATAAGTACGAACAAAAAGAAATTGTTAAAGAAAAGATTTTTTGACACCCGGCGTTCCAGTTAGTAATCCAACAGGAAAAAGCACTGTTAGTTTATCACTGTAAGGAAAAATCAAGGCTAGTCAAAACTTGGCTTAAACTGGCGTACTATCTGGGAAATTGGTAGCCAGTTTTTTTAGAAATGTCATCGGCCCAAACATTAAAGTACACATCAGTATGATAAAAAAATTGCGTCAATGACTGACTTGTCTGGGAGGTATGAGTCTGTGATTGGTCTAGAAATTCATGTTTGTGACTGACTTGTCTAGGAGGTATGTGTCTGTGATTGGCCTAGAAATTCGTGCTTGTGACTGACTTGTCTAGGAGTTATGTGTCTGTAATTGGCCTAGAAATTCGTGCTTGGGACTGACTTGTCTAGGAGGTATGAGTCTGTGATTTGCCTAGAAATTCGTGCTTGTGACTGACTTGTCTAGGAGGTATGTGTCTGTAATTGGCCTAGAAATTCGTGCTTGTGACTGACTTGTCTAGGAGTTATGTGTCTGTAATTGGCCTAGAAATTCGTGCTTGTGACTGACTTGTCTAGGAGGTATGTGTCTGTAATTGGCCTAGAAATTTGTGCTTGTGACTGACTTGTCTAGGAGATATGTGTCTGTGATTTTCCTAGAAATTTGCTCTTACGGTATGTGTCTGTGATTAAACTAGAAGTTCTTGCTTGTGATTGATTTAAAGATTTGCGTCTGTGATTGGCTAGGAAGTCTGTGGTTAGTCTAGAGAACCGCTTCTCTTATTTGTTGAGTATAGCTTACTTGTTTCATGGTAGAGAAACATGTTTATATAAGTTAGAATTCAGAAAGCAACAGGGACATAGAAACAGAGACATCTGCTCAATTAAACATGTCTCTCTGCTATAAAATCATTGCAAACCAATTAAAACATTGTTATCTAGGCCAACAACAGAGACAGTTTATCTTGAGAATCGCTAAAGCAGATATGCCATCCAATAATCAAACACGGATTTCCTAAGTACGAACAGACGCAGTTTCTTTGCATTCAATCAGATATGCAGTTTTCCCATTGATTTTTTAGCTGAACGAGTTTAGCGAACATCGGTTCATATCTCATTTTTGATGCTTAATATCTTCAAAGTGGGGACAACTACAGATGTCAAATTTGGCATAGTGTGCAGATGGTGTTTGGCTGTAAAAATCGAAGATCACGTGTTGGATGTACACTGATGAAAAAATGCATTAAAATCAGATAAATCGGTCATAGCCTTGAGTTTGTTTCTAATTTTTCAGTTGTAAATATAGAGAAGTTCTCCGTGATGGCGCTATTACCAATAGGACTACTCACAATATCTATTCAAGTTCCCTCAATTCAATTCCTTTCACAACTCAGGAAAAGTTCCTAATGCTATATATATATATATATACTTTTCAAGGTCTTTGCTTTCAAAACATTGAATATGTACTTGGTTAATAACCTAAAAATCACCGTATATTTTAAGACACCAAGAAAGCTTAAATTCTCACTTTAATAAAAATTGCTTTTACTTGTTTCGGTGTTTTAAGAATGAAATAGTTTGTCCGCACTACGAATACCAACCAGACAATCAAATCTTTTCTTTACTCTCTTGATTATATATCATATTGATTAGACAATTCAAATGTTAATTAATGCTTTGTTATCATGGTCTGCATATATTTATTTAAGGTTACAGCAAATACGAAATATTTGTAAGACTCAAAATATATTAGGTTTGTCTTTTATTCCCCTTCTGTTTCTATTGATTTACCAGTCAAAAGTCGGAATGAATAAAGTATATCTCTGTCGTTCTTCCTTCCTCCCTCTACATACACCCCCTACATACACACACTGAGTGACCGATCAAAGTTTGTGGTACTGTTTCTGTCTAGAACAGCTGAACACAAATTGGTTCAATATTTGATTTTCTTCTTGGTGAACAAATTGCATTCCTCTATTGAACATTGTTGTTTCCACAGAGAAGAGAAGACGCAAAAATCAAATATTGACCAAGCAGACTGATCCGTATGAACCTCAAAACAGTATATTCTTCCTCCTTTTAACCCTCACCACATCACTCTTTTGAACTCTGATGTAACTAAACTATTCGTTTTTTTTTCTGTCATTTCCCCCCCCTTAATCTTTTACTGTTGTTGAATCTTGAATTCTGTGTTTGTTTTGTCTTATACATAGTCTTTTGTAGTCCACTGAACAATAATTGGATTTTTCTTGTCTTCTCAAGCTTTCAATATTGTGGAGCAACCAGCCAAAATATTAGTTTTTAAACTGATATGTCTATCAAGTTCTAAATTGAGTATTACGAGAACGGCTTATCAAAATCTGAACAAATTGGAATTCACAAAGACTTAGGACTTGCTCATTATATGAGGATCCTTTACGTAATTCTAAAACTCTAACACATAAGCGTTAATTCTCATTTGAACTATAGATGATGCTTGAAGCTTTTGTGTATAAAATTGGATTACTGACTTGTGTTAATAACTATTTAAATAATTGTTTACTTTGTTTATTTGCAGAACATTATCTACTAAGTTCTCAGTAATTCGAAGATATCTATTTGTTTTGTAAATTTCTTACTTCTGCTTTTAATGTAATGGTTGCTATAGGTATATTTTACAACTTTTTTTTATAGTTCGTTGAAACGGCCCCGACAAAATCATTGCATGTAAATCATTTGTTGAGAAGCAGAAAGCTCCTTCAGAATTTACCATTCATTTTTAAGCATCCATCCATGACATATTGTCCCATAATTCCGTAATCCTAGCGTAACTACAGGGATTACAGTGCTTTATGAATAAAGGCTCGGCTTGTACCGACGACACAATATAACTACATACGTCCACTACCCACATTGCATTGTGTTGTGGCGACAACTTCCCTGTAATAATCAATCGCCAACCACCGAGCCTCCGTAGCTCAATGGTACAGCGTTGGCGTAGCATTCGAGAGGCCGTGGGTTCGATCCGAGTGGCCAACCATCCTTACTGAGGATATTTTCCCGAGTCCTTTCCCCTCCTTTATCCTGGCCTGAATCTTAAATGCCGAAAGGCCATAAGTAAATAAATAAAAATTAATCGCCAGCCTATTGCACACTAATAGTAATGATTACAGGGTAAAATGATGGCGTTCCCTTAAATGTATTGATTTATGATTTATGATAAAGATCAAAAACGAAGTTTTTAGACCAACTCTAATTTTTTTTTTCATTCTAAAATTCTCGTTACACCTCAACCCAAATAGAGGGTGTAACCTTATGAATGATAGCTGCGACTAGTAATAAAAGTACCCGCAGAAATGTAACTGTCTCCATTTTTGATATCTACTCTTCCTGGTAGGTGACTGGTAACGTTCGCTGCCTTACAACCAAAGGGTTCCGGGTTCGGTTCCCTGTTGGAACATACGTGGTTCGGAGCCAACGTTAAACTTATGTCTCATCTTTAGACCACACATCTGCAACCGATAGAAGGCCACTCTTTCACAATTGACTCTGTCCTGTCCCAAAGAGAGTACAAATAAAAGTGCATATGCTAGTAACTCGTCTTCCTTCTGCGTTCCATAACAAGAATTTACAATGCAAATAAATAAAGTTCTTGTAAAATTTTGCTTAACTTTTCTTTCTCATAAACGTTGTTCACTATAGACTAAAAGCTCTTGTAAACTATCGGTGTCATGATTAATGTTGAAGTTCTGAAACTGTGGGTCACGATACCCTGGTAGGTTGTTTTTGAGTTGTTGAGGACACGTACGTACAGATCCTACGCCATCTGGCTACACTATTTTTGCAGATAAGGAGGCACAACATTGAAGACTATCCACAATTTGAATTACTACATATTATGTTGATCTCACTTTTGCTTATTCTGTTTCGCTTTTTAAGCTTAGTATTTTTTTTTAATTTTATGGTAATTATATATTAATACATATTTTGAAGTATATGCTTTGAAATAAGGAAAAATACTCACGGGGTCGCGGTAAAGGGTCAGAAAGTATAAGAATTCGTGAATTAATGTATCTACATCGGGTCTCTATACCTTATCCTAAAGTTCTCTTGGCTTGTATTACCACTACGGTTTTCAGAAATACCATGTAAATGGTCAGTTGATCCTGTCAGTAACCAATTTTCTTTCACTGGACATTAATTCCAATTACCTGTCTTTCTGACGTTATGTTGACAGGAATATTCCGTTGTTGTTGCTCATTTCAACCACACCCAATTCTACGATTCAGGGGTGAGTTGCAAGAAAAATACTTAAGTATAAATCTGACTTAATTCAGACCATCGAGCTCTACATAATACTGGAGTGACTACTTTAATAGAAAAAAACGGGCCGCACAGCGATAAGAAGCGAACAAAACCGAGTTAGAACTGAAAATTTGTCCACATTGGATTATACTGGAAGTAAAAACTGAGTTTAAATATTTGTTCTGATGTCTAATTATCTTTCGACACTAAGCAGACACTCCAGTATTATGTAGAGCTCGATGGTCTGACTTAAGTCAGATTTTACACTTAAGTATTTTCTTGCAACCCACTCCCAGTCTTTGGCTAAATGTGTTTCGATAACATGTTCTCATATTCAGGATTTTTCTGATTGAGTACATCCTGACGATGGTAATGTTATAACAAAATATTTTTAGACGATTAATTCAGTCAAGTGAATAGGGTACAATACTAATGAAACTAGTAATTTCCACTAAAATACAATTTTAATGAACAATGACGTGTTTCAGTTTCTTAAAAGTATTCGAAGAATGGTCGCGGGATAAACACACAGTCTGTATACCCTCTGGATAAACCTTTTAGAGAGAAAAACATATGAGAAGTCTAGAAGTCAAGGGATACAAGCGACATTTACGAATTTAAAAAAAAAAGTTCGAGGTTTAATCTTTAATATATAACTCGAAATATGTGTGACAAAAAACTGTCATATTTTGGTACAAAGAAACCTTGAACCTTATTGTGTTCATGTACAAAATATGGCAATTTTGCCATATCGTAATTTTAGGTTTCTACTTTAATTTTACATACTGTGTTCAGGTTCTTTGTTACCTTTGCAACCAACACATGTAAAGCTAGACGAAACTTCTCCTTGCGTCATAATATTTTAGCGCTTAATGTTAATAACCTAAAAAACCAACACTTAGCTATGTTTATATTGTGGAGTTTCTCTATAATTCTTAATGAAAAATAACACTTTTTGGATTTTAAGTTAGGTTTTATAGGAAATAAAGTATTTTAGCCCCATATTTAGTAAGACCTTTCTACTAGCCCCTACAACGTTTTTAGCCCTTCTCTAATTTTGCTGTGTCCATCTGTTCGTCCTTCTCTTACTCGGGTTAGTGATCCAACTGACAACCAACTAACTAAGGTACAGAGAAACTAATTTCAGATTTAGATTCGTCGATCTTGATTTACTGCACCGTATTCAATTTAGTAAGACTACACCTTTCACTTACAATACTTTTACACTTCATGCACTCAACCCTGTAAGGCACACTAGCCCTTAAACAAAAATAGGTAGAGAGAAACTGATTTCAGATTTGGGTTAACGCATGCTTTTTCACTATATGCGTTCAGTACAGATCTCTCCTAAATTTATACTGATAATGATGATGATGATGATGGGTGTTTTTCCCGAAGCAGGTACTGACCCAAAGATCCTAAGAAACGATGAACCTATGGTTGTCTGCCAAAACCTTCCATTGGATGAAGATAACGTCTTAAGGATGTGGTCTCCGAACCACTTGTGTCCTCACCGGGAATCGAACCCTGGACATCTTGATTACAAGGCAACGTGCGTTACCACACCCCCACAGGTGCCAATTTGATTTTAAAAATTGCAAAAAGAAATTATAATTATTTTTTATCCATCCTGTACAATCTGTGTGTGTGTGTGGGGGGGGGGGTAGGTAGGTGTTTTCCTTTCATTGTATTCTAATTCAGCTTTGTGAGTTCAGAAGAGAAATCTGTTCCAATTTTCACATCCTAATTACATTTAACGAAAGAGCGGGATACTTTTTTTTCCTTTTTACTTGCGACTTGTCATACGTATTGATAGTATGCAAGAGATCGGTGGGGTGGGGTGGGGATTCAAATACCTGCCACTTCGGGATTTAAAGGGAAAATTGGGCTCAAGTAATGAAGATTCGATTTTGAAACGCATTTCATTTTCGAGAGAGAGAGAGAGAGAAATTTTACATATATCACTGTATGTATATCTACATATACAGTATGTGCCGTATGTCAAACGATTACAAATTAGGAAAGGGATTGGTATCATGCATTCATTCGGTCTCTCTAATTTCCCCCTTGGTTTTTGTCATCCCTGATTCACTTTCGAAAAAAAAAACATCGCTTGGCGCATGCAATTATTTACCTGCTACAATCATAACTAACAACCGTGATTGAATTGACAGGAGTTCATTACTGTATGACTCATTGGACAAAATTAGCAGAGCAACACACACACACATCTATTTAGGCTACGTATTTGAACCTTGAATATCTGCCAAACTCATTGGAACACCAGAAATCATCATGAATTGAGACTAGCAATCAAAACATCACGACCATTAATTTATCTACTAAAAACAAATTGTATTATTATTATTGTCTGCTGCTCAGAGAAAAATTGCCTAAGGGAATGCAGATGTGCATGATAATACTTCAAGAGAGTTATAATTAATATTTTTTGTTATTAAAAAAAAACATGTTTTGTGTCAACAGACTAAACTAATTAGCAGCCTTTAAATTCAGAGTTATATAGTGTGTGTGTATTAATGCGAATTTGAAAATGTGTGTATGTATTAATGCGTATTTGAGAATGTGTGTGTGTGTGTGCGTATGTTATTTTTTGTGTCATTTGTAAGTTTAAATAGTGTGGCATGAAATAATATTTGCTGCTCTTTCACAATATTGATACTTATGATCTATTATGGCGAAATACTTGTTGTGTAATTAATTTTCCATTATAAGATAATTACTGGAGCTGAAACAATATTTTAATTTTAAACAAAAGTATCGATTCTGATTATGTAGCTTGTAATATTGTCTAATTGTAAAAGGGGAGAGTAATGTTAGAATTAAATAAAAAATATAGGAATTGGACAAAATAATTTGAACATACTCAAAATATGCAATATTTCTTTTATTGTCAAAGTTTCAGATCGATTCTAATATTTATTAAACCGTCTGAGACTAATATAATCGTGACGACGAATTATCCAATAATTTATCTCTATAATTATTTTACTTAAACTGTTTGATGTATAGTACGCGACAAAGATAAAAGCACTTCAGTAATGAAAAGCAGAAATTTAAGTGGAATGCTACTCCCC
The DNA here is from genome assembly GCA_022664845.1 of Lepisma saccharinum. Lineage (NCBI taxonomy): Eukaryota > Metazoa > Arthropoda > Insecta > Zygentoma > Lepismatidae > Lepisma > Lepisma saccharinum. The sequence goes on from JAGDQP010000672.1 coordinate 140,644, forward strand.
TCTAATTTAAAAATGTTCTTTCACTGTATTGTTTCCTAGCGTTTGTGTGACTACGTGTTGTTTGTGGAACACAGACTTGTGTCTATCCTGAATTGGAAACAAAGTTTTATTTGCTCTGCACTAACTTTAAACAAAGTTTTATTTGCTCTGCACTAACTTTAAACAAAGTTTTATTTGCTCTGC